>JBBBDQ010000984.1:1515000-1582500 GCA_037127315.1 Ascarosepion bandense
ACAGTTTCTTATTCAATTTCAGTGTCATATATATATATATATATGAATAGGTGAAACTGATATAACGAAAATTGCTTGCAATATATAAAATTAGAGAAATGTTTAAACTGAAAAGAAAAAAGTATATAAAAAAAGTCACACTACTTGTAAGTCCTCCCCCACAAAGTATACAAATTTCAGTTTCATCTTGCCATAAAATGTTATTAATCAAGACTTCAATATATTCTGACACGGTCTTTTAATTAAAAATATAAACTTGTAAGTTTGAAGCCAGACAAGTTTGAAAAATTCACAAGAAATTATAAAGTTCTTTCATCAACTAATTAATTTTGAGCCTAATATAAAAGGTGAAAAAAAAAATCCAGGAGTGGGAGAGGGTGTGAGGTTGTTATTTTTTTTTTTTTTATTTATTTCTCAATTTGTTCAATTTAGGGATGCCAGCTCGATAAAGAAACTCGAGTTTAATTTTTGCTCACTCTTACTTTTTGCAACAACCTGGTTAAGATTGCAGAGATAAGCTAAGCCTGTTCACCTGAAAGATACCCCCCCCACCCCCAACTGCCTCCTTTGTATTGTCAAAGTCACCCTCTCATTGAAATCTAGATAGAAATGAAAATAAGGTTGGGGGGTGTGAAGGGGTAGAGAGAAAATAGGCCAAGTGCAGTAGATTGAAATCTTGCATGAAGAGGTAAGAGAATGGGGTGGGAGAGAGGGGGGAAAGGAGGGAGGAGGAGAAACGGCGGGGGGGGGGGGAAGAAGCACAAATGATGTCAGCTGATGAATGAGTTCGAAATATAGCTGCCCCCCCCCACCAATTGGCTGGTAAGTAATTTGAGAAAACAGGCTAAAAAAAAGGGAACTTGAAGAAAAAGAGGTGATAAAACAATAAAAATAAAAAGTATAAGTCGGTCAGAATTCCTAGCATTAGATAAGGTGACTCTCTCCCTTATCTCAAAAGTAGAGAGAGACTCTCCCCCCCACTCCTCACTGTGCAGTCAACAGCTACTGACCTTCCTTTCTCTGCCACAGGTGGTTATTGGGGAGCACAGTGTGAGGAGAGAGAGAGAGAGAGAGAAAAGGGTGAAAGCAAGAGAGACAATGAAGAAAAACATTCATGCATTGAGCACTTTTTCATCAAAAATTCTGGAAAAAAATGAATTTTCACGTTCTTTGGTTCAATTACTGATCTTGCTCTCTCTCTCTCTCTCACACACACCTTTTATTTTAAACATCTTTTGTTAAATATTAAAGACAAGGCAAATTTCATTAATTTTTTAAAAATTTAGGTTTTCCAATGGTCTTACATTTTTCTGTTTGTTGAGAGTGAGGAGTTACAAAAACTGTCCATATCATTCATTGTCCCGAGCACTTTCGTCCACTTCTTTAGCCATTTTTCAAGAGGATTTTGTTATGGTGATGTTAGTTTCTTTTCATGTTCTGACTGTTGGAGGTGAATTATTTATGTGGTTTTTGAACTCTAGTGGTGTGTGTGTGTGTGTGTGTGTGTGTGTGTGTGTGTGTGTATATATAAATAGATTTTTTTTTGTGGTACATAACTTGAGTATTGTATTAAGAGTTATAATTTTTATGTTAAAGAACATAATGGGGATAAAAAAAAAAGAACTGGTTTCACTCCCGTGTGTCAAAGTTTTTTATTGGAAGAACTTAACAGTAAAATGCTAGAGTTGTGAAAAATGAAAACACACACAAAATATATTTCCCCTTCCTGTCATGCTCAGGGTAGGGTGGAATAACCTGTGAGAAAACAGCTTTTAAATCTTTTATCTTCATTTTTGATGCAGTGGTACACTCATATGTGCGTGTATATATATATTTATTAGTGAACTCCTTTGCTGTGGGCATCAAATGAGGTCTCAGTCAAATAAAAAGTTGCTCAACTTCTAGGGGCACGTGTGTCTCCCAAGGCCTGCAGGTGTTTTGCAAACTTATAGATAGATGGAACATGTAGTTGAACTTGAGTGTCATTGAGGATCAATCGCCACATGTTTCCATGAATGGACAGGAAAGTCTGCTTTATTGTGGCAGGTAAAAGGCCATCATTAAAAGAGGCAACACCCTTCCAGCTAGCTTTAATATTTGCATGTAGCTGATCTTGATGTTTACGTTAAAGTCTGCCTCACTCAAACCCTTGTATAGATGAGGAGCTGGACAGGCACTGGCCCCCTTCGCTTTGATGCTTATTGTCCCAAGAAGAAAAGGAGATGCTATATCACTTCACTCAGTTATATATATATATATATATATATATATATATATATATATGAAACCACTGTAAATTGCAAACACATTAAAGAACTAACCTTACAATCATGCTAAAATTACAAAATCTAAAGTTAGGATCTCTAGGAACGATAAAACTTTATAGTATTAATATTAGTACCACAATATTCCCTTTTAACTGTATTTCTTCCCTTCTTATCTCTAATTTTACCTTTATTTCATACTACAAATTGTGATCTAATTAAAGTTTTATAAAAAAAAAATTCTTAAATTTTAAATTAAGTTTAAATATAAAAATATATTAAATATAAAAATTAAGTTCAAATACAAAAATATTTGTAGCCTTATACTTCACTAATACAGATATGTTTATCCACTACCAACTCCTATCTCTTCTTGGCCCATTCTCTTCTACTCCCTCCCACCCAATATACATTTCCTTACTTCTTTCTCTTTGTTAAACCCAAAGGCCGTTCCATAAAAAGCTGTAAAGGACCATATCTTATCTTCTGTTAAACCTGTCCCTAAAATTTTCAACATGTCCATTTATCACTTCTCTCCTTTTCCTGTTTTTGTTTAAATTCTAATTTACAACTTCTAATTCTGATTTCCCATTTTCTCTATGCCACTTAACCTCTCACACATAAGTCTCTAAGGAAAAGAATTGTCCTTTCAATGTTGAAACAAAATGCACACTTTGTAGATGCTAATTTGTACATGTTCTAAACTATATATATACACACACTTATTTATAACGAACTTTGTGTGTGTGTGTGTGTGTGTGTGTGTGTGTGTGTGTGTGTCCCCGTTACCTATAGACTCCGAAACAGCTGAACCGATTTTCTTGAAAATTTACACAGTTGTACTATAAGCATCTGTGAGTGTTCTTAGCTAGGTTTTGTATCGATGTACCCCCAATAAATATCGAAAATCGATAATCGAAAAATCGGGTTATAGAAGGAGTGGTCCGATTTTAATTAAATTTGATACACTCATAGACAAAAACAAGAAATGATATTCAGAAGTTTCAAGGTTGCAATTATTACAATAGTGCAGAAAATCGATTATATATATATATATATATATATATAAAAGGCAAGATGGTTGTGTGTGTCTGTTTATCTACCTGCATGTCTGTATTTTTTTCAGCCCTTTTATTTTAGTTTTTGCTTCGGGTTTGGCTCTAAGTAGGTATAATTGTAGTTCTTAGTCTCAGCCATGATACCATTTACTCAGAGGACTTATTTAGCCTTCAAAATTTAGTTTATGCCAAAAAGAACTTATTTGATATCGATACCAGGAAATGAAAATTTGACTTACATCCATTCATTTTTCTTTCAGTCTACGGTTTCGCTTTAACTGGAAACAACTATTTGGTGCCAACGTCCAAAGAGTCTGAGCTCCAGGACCAAGGATTAGTTTTAAAGCTTTCATTACACCTGAGCAACGCCGGGCTATACTGCTAGTATATATATATATATATATAAAAAGAAAGTCCATGACAAAGTGGAATAACATTTTGTGCAGACATGTTTTGTCCTTTAAGATTTCAAACTAAAGTGATGTTTAGGGTGATGCAACTACACAAGCGCACAAAGGGAGGGAGGGTGGGAGGGCAATGAAAATTTTAAACTTTAAATTAAAACAAATTTCTTCTTAAATATGTTTCCAGCCCAATAGTCTATACTAACTTTACTTTCCTATTTGTTTTTATCATTTGATTGCTTTTTTCATAAAGGACAAAACACACCAAACAAATTTTTCCTAAAATTGTTCTTGATACATACAAATGTATATATCATCTTTCCCACTTTAATCTATAAATATTGCATAAATTTAAAACCTAATTTTTGAGTTTCTCTATTATTCTTAATTCCATGTTTTTTTTTAAAAATCAAAAGAAAAATGTCCTCAACATACCTTGTTTAGATTTGTGTTCTGCTGTTTCAAATGCTTTGTTTGAAACATGCGACACGTAAAAGTTTGAGAAGGCAGAACCTAATGGATTCCCAATACTAACTCCATTAGTTTGGATGGAGGTGCTACCATGGAGGTGCTATGATCATAGAAAATGAGCTACTCAGGAGACCAGGTGATTAGAACAATTGCGATGAAAATGTTTGTAAAAAAAGACAGAGAAGAAGCCATGTCATGAAGAGGAGGAGAGGGGCTGAAGTCGAGATGCCAGGTCAGGATCAATTACATTGCAGACCCTTTGAATTTTTTTCAAGAATCCCAAGATATGTTGCAGAATCATCAGACCAAATATGGTGGCAGTGTTCCATGAATGGACAAATAGTAGATTTCTTCATGCGCAAGATGTATTCAAAAAAACAAAAACAAAAAAAAACTATCTGGCATGACATGGTAAACCAACTTTCCGAGTAGGAGACCTAACAGTTGCTGTAATATAATCACTCCACTTCATGTCAGTGGAAAATGAGCCCAAGATTGTGCCGATTTTTGGAGGTAAGCATCAGCCATGCTGATGCCAGACAGAAAAAGATTTGTGGCAATTAAATGAAAGTAAATTTTGTTTTGGAAGTGTAAAAATTTATAAGCCATTCCTTGCTTCAGATAACCAGTGATTGGAGGTCTCTTTTGAGAGTAGTTTTTAAGGTAAGCAGTCTTTATAATTAAAGTGCTCAATATCAAAAGACACAGTATTAACACATAAAATAAAATGTTCACTTATCTGTTGTTACTCTAAGTTTAATGGAATTACATCAAGAGACTTGACAGTATAATAAAATTGAATTCATTATTTACAGAAACTATATCTTTAACAGATATTGATCATGCTCCCTAAAACATTAAGGACATAAAATTATTTTAAATTTGATGTTGTTATAGAAAAGTATTTTTAATATTTAGTCTTTTACTTGTGAATATAATCTTTGGATGGACCTGAAGCAGACAACAACCACGTTTCATTTCGTTGTTTATCATTTTTTTTTTTAACGTTTTTCAGTGCAGTCCTATTGATCGTTACTTAAACTTTCCTGTTAAAAAAAAAATTTGAAAATTACAATGTTTAAACAAATTTGTGTGTGTGTGTGTGTGTGGGGGGGGGTTCAGTTTCTCATACAACGTTATGATAAATCAATCCTTCATTTTCAATCCACTTGCATTGGGGTTGCTTTGTTTATGTTAATTTCGTTGTTTTTCATTATTTTTTACTTTTTTCAGCACAGTTCTATCGATAGTTACTTAAACTTTACAATTATCAAAAAAAAAAAAAAAAAAAAAAAAAAAAAAAAAAAAAAATGAAAAATGACAATATTTAAGCAAATTTTTGGGGAGGTCAGTTTTTCATACAATGTTAAAGTAAATCGATCCTCAAAAAAAAATGGAAATAAAAAGGAAATTTATTTAACATTGAGAAGAGACAGTTGAAGTTTCTCTGATCATGAGGAAAGAGGGCTTGGAAAATCTGATACTCACAAAACAGACTGAAATTCAAGAGACACAGGAAAACAACGCATAACCTATTTAGTGAGATTGAGTAAATGAATGGCAGAACAGGGTTTAGAAGAAATACCAAAAAGTTTATTAAGGGACAGGAAGTTGTGGAGAGCCACAATCGTCTACATCATGAGGGAGACATGGCACATAAAGAAGAAGACTTCTTTCCCTTCCCTAAATGGCATTTGGGAGACTTCTCAGCAAATCCTCTTGTATTTTCAGTTTTAAGCTGATAAAAAAAATTTTGGAAAGGGTTTGAAGATGAACACAGATTAGGGGACAAGTGAAAAGAATCCCGGCACAAATATTTCTCACCCAATCAAGTGTTCTGCCATTAGCAGCAGTTAGTCCCCAATCTCCTCAGATAGGTGGGAGTGAGAGAGAGAGAGTGAGACAGCTGGGTTTTAATGAATGAGATTCATTTATGCCTGAGGGGACAACAGCCAAAAGAACCACTGCTTACAGTTTGAAAAATCAGCTCCCAACCTCCACTAGGAGCATTCCTTTACCCTAAGCCTTTGTCAAGAGAAGAGTTCAGGCATTGACTGGGCCTCCCCTTTTGATAATGGTACTTGAGAGAGAGAGAGAAAAAAAAATTGCCTACAAATATTTTTCAAAAAAAGGTGTTTGTTCTCACTTAGGGTTAAAAAAAAAAAAAAAAAAAAAAAAAAAAAATATATATATATATATATATATATATATGCAATTTGTTATATATATTATATTATTTATATATTATATATGTGCAGTGCTTATTTAAAAGCGCTCAATATCAGTAATAGAGTGTGTGACCCTGGGTTTCACGCTCTTGCAATTGTCAGACTATATATATATAAGAACATGTTCTAAAATATAATTTATAATAAATATTCACAGCGCTATATTATATATCGAGCATTGTTTTAAATGAATGTTTGGGATGTTGTAAATTTTTCTTCGTTCCTTATTCACTCAGATATGTGTGTGTGTGTGTGTGTATATATATATATATATATATATATATATATATATAAGAAAGGATGTGTGTATCCCAGATTTAACCATGAGTGAATTATTCATTATAATAATAATAATAAAAAAAAAACAACAAAAAAACTCACTTTTATTTCTTTTTCATCATGTTTAATATGAATCAGAAATGTATAAATTTTTCATTTTGTTTAGATTTTACCACTATTTTACCTTAATTTCCATCTCCTTTCCGACTGCTGTCAATAAAAAAATACACAAGAACACAATGTTTTTGATCCCCAAGATTTCTTTGCACAGGGTTTCATAGAAACAAAATTTTATTGTCAAAAGCAGGCATGCAGTTAGCCATGTGGATTATGACTTTTGCAATGCATCAAAATGTGTTCCACAAGGCTAAGGATAGATTCAAAATTTGCTAAGATGCAGATGGAGCAAATTTTGAGTAAAGTCTTGAAGCAAGATTTAAAAATCTATTTGTTTTTGTATTGTAATTAAGTAATAAACATAAAATTCTGTCAATTTTTAAAAATAAATTGCCCAATTTCACTCACATACCTAATTATACTGCATCTCTCTCTCTCTATATATATATAGAGATATATACACACACACACACACACATACACACATACACACACACAGGGTGCATTGTAATTTTATACTTTTAATTTTACATGTGCGTGTGATTTTCAATTTTGTCGACTGCACAGTATAGTAGGGTCATTTGAGCACCGTCAGTAAGAAAAAAGAGCACTGTGACACAATTCCCTCAGCCAGAAATTTGGAAATTAGGAATATATATATATATATATATATATATATATATATATAAAAGGAAAGAATAAAGAAAAGAAAAATAAAAGAAATAAGGCCTCTAAGACTGTTAGATAAAAACATTCTCTGTTAAAAAAAATTTTGATTTGCTTCCACAAGATAAGCAGTAGAGAAAAAAAGAAAAGGGCATGAAACCAACTTACTTTACTGAGTTTTTCACCGGCATGATGAGGAAGAAGGGTCTTGAGGGATTGAAAGCCGGCGTTGATGCTTTGCATGCGCCGACGTTCGTTGCTGTTGGCAATTTCTCGCCGGATTTTCTTCTCTTGCTCTAATTGAGCTTTTGGAGACAGAGGACGCGGCCTGGAAAATAAAAACAACAAATTATAAATTTAAGGTATACACAACATAAGGCATAAAATTCTTTTGGTAAAAAATAAACAGACTCGAGTTCAGATCTGAATTATGCGAATGATGAAACAGAAGAAAAAAATGCCGCTAAAATATTGCATATTGTTTTGTTAATGCCGAAATAAAATAAGTGACATGTTCAAACTATGACTGAGGGTGACACTCATTTTTTGCACTAATGCTTTTGGAAATGGCCGGAGTCCAGCTCTGCTCTCCCAACCTGGCTACAAGTTAAATAGCAGAGAACTATCTAGCCTTGATTAGCTATCAGGTTAAGAAGAATTCTGAATTCAAAACATTGAAAAAGAAAACAAGGAGCCACTCAACTATATTTCCCAAGATGTCATGGTAATTCCTAGTCAATAAAGAAATGAATTCTCCACAAAATTTGAAGAGACATGGGGCTGGGTAAAACCTGCAAATTTATCAATCCCCTACTCGGGTCACCATTATAAAAAAAGGGAGGGGAGAATGAATCATTGCAATTCAAATTTCTGGTTCTAATTACAAATCTCCATGTCTGCCACATATTCAATAACGGTTGGCCACTGCCCCTTTAATTTCCTTATCTACCCATCAGAGATTACTGTCAAAAAGTTAAGTAACTCACACTTATGTCTAATGAAAGTGGCTTAAAGTAAAACCCCTAGTCAAGAAGTGGAAAACCTTTTATTGGAGGGGTGAGAAAAGAAGCATTTTGCCTTTTAGACCCAAATGTTACTGGCCTTTTTAAGGAGTCCCCACTACCCACACGTGTGTGTGTGTGTGTGTGTGTGTGTGTGTGTGTGTGTGTGTTATCCTACACCAATGACATGATTGAATTTCATACGTTATACAATCATCAGCATATTATGAACTGACCGTTTAAGAGATTTGTATTTAAGTCCACTTGATGTTCATGGGAGTTAAATCTTATGTTAGGGTACTATTTTTAGTGTTTTAATTGAAATTTTAATTTTTTTAAATTTGAAATTATAATTTTTTTAATCTTCAAGTAATTTTAGTCTATTTGAATTTTACTTTTGATAAATTAAAAATTAGTATCCTAACATTATAAAATTTAACTCCCATGAACATAAAGTGAACTTAAATTCAAATATCTTGAAGAGTCAGTTCATAATATATATCTGTTTATGCTACATTGAGCACTGTTTTATTAACACCTGAATAATATTTTTAGATACGTTTATTCTCATAGGTATATTTATTAATTCACACAGCGCTCTCATAAAATATATATATATATATATATATATATATACACACACTATAGTCATTTGCAGACAGATCTGTTTCGCTATATTACAGCTCATCAGTATGGTTAGACTCCGATTGCTTTTTAACCCAGGATTGAAACCCGACTGAATTTGCATCAGTTGCCGATTCTACCTCTGGGCCACAAGCGTTTGGTAGAAGAAAGCAGACTTTTTAGCGCATATATATCATTATACACGCCCAATAGCTAGAGTGCTCTAATCCATTATATATATATATATATATATATATATATATATATATAATCTCACCCTCTCCTTTTTTTCTTTGTCCTCTAGAAGAGAGAGGAACAAAAAAAAAAAAAAAAGTAGCTCATACTTTTGGCCATGTGCCATACCTAAGCTGTACTTAGAAAAATCACATTACAATAGATATGAATTATTTCTGGTTTTATTTTAACTGACGCTTGTTATTTTTTATAGCAATTATTAAATTTTGAATGCTGTGTGTGTGTGTGTGTGTGTGTGTGTGTGTGTGTGTGTGTGTGTGTATATATATATATATATATAGACTACACTATCGCCCGGTTCACACTCCACCCTACGTCTATTGAACAGGTGAAGAGGCTCATCCCTTGTTTCCTGTTTAGGATGTGGTTTCCGGTTTTTCTTTTTCCAATCTTTTCACTCTTACGTAGCCCCCTGCACATCAGTGGCGTTTTCGCCTTGCTTGGGGTGATATGATTAAAAAAAGAAGGAAGGAAGGAAAAGAAAGTAAAAATGGAGAGAAGAGAGAGATTTTAATTATCCCTTTTTAAAATTTTATTTCACAAAGTAATCTTAATGCTTGGTGAAAAAGGTTTTTGTATTTTACTTGTTTTTGACAGCTTATCAACCCTTTGTAGGTTATTTAAAACCAGAAAGTATTTGACTATCGTTTATTTTTAAAATAATGACTTAGTGATACAAGTCTTATGAATTAACCCATAAAAAAAAAAAAAAGAAATCAGGTTGGATTCATAGCTTCCTTAAGGGTATTTGGACCCAAATGGAATTGGTACTCAGCTCTCCAATTGGCAATTCCTAGCCCCCATTATAAGAAGACATTAGGTAGACAAAGACCAAATCAGTAATTTCGGGGAAGTATCTTTGGCACACCCTGTACAATTGGTGTTGTAGCTAATTTAGAATTATTTAAATTTTCAGTATATTTTAAAACTAAATATATATGTAAAATGAAGAAAACATGAAAGATTAGTTTTTTAAAATTTAACTGTGAGAGCAGATTAGTTCAGAAAAAGTCAGAGAAATGGTTTTTTTTGCAGAGAATGATTAAAAAATAAAAAAAAACAAGCAGAAAACTATTTAAAATTTTGTCTTAAATTTCTTTAGAAAAAAAAATAAAAAAAATTAGCATTTGAAGTTCGGTTTCCATAAAAAAGATTTTATTTTAGTAACTGTTTTCATGAGAAAATATTTCACTTTCAAGTGATAAAAACTGCAACCCATCCCCAAAAAAGGGTGGATTAGACAGGTGGGGGGAGAGATCCAAAAAAGTAGGGATTTAATATAATTAAGGGAGGTGCCCATGAGCAGGTGCAAACAGATGAGAATTGTCCCCCTCAGTTAAGGATTTGTCAAAATGGGCGGGGAGAGAAGGTTTAACCAAGAGAGACAGTATGTGTAACCCATTTTTCTCATTGGAGAGAACTTTTTGCCAACAAAAACGCGGGAAAAATACTTTATGAAAACAGCCGAACGGCAAATCAAAATCAGTACAACACAAGCAACAATGAATATCACAACACAGAAACTCTTGCCAGAATTCACCTTAAATCCCTAATCGGCGATACCCGAATACGAACAATTTAATTTAGAATATAGAAAGCGAATACTAGACATCATTTAACGGATATACATCGATATACAGACACAGACAGGAAAACAAATATTCTTTCAATGAACCAAACTTGACACAAAAAAGCAACAAACATCAGACCCACAAACACCTGACAACATTTCCAGAACTAGATAAGCACACAGCCATGTTTGAGTTTTGATTAACGACATATCAACCTCTGTGGGTTGATATGCCGAAAAGGTGGGGATTTTAAGGTATTTTTTTTTATAATGTGAAAAGGTTGATTTAGTCAGATTTTAATGAAAATTTTTGATTTTATTCTTTATGTTAGAAAACTGTATTAAAAAAATGTTTTGCTGAGAAATGTATTTTTCCTTCAAAAATGTATATTTCTATAAGTCTATTTTTATACTTTCATAGTGTTTTGACCCCACTTTGAGTTAACAATTTGCCCACAGCTGGGACCCTAGCAGGTGCTACCACTCCAGGTCAGAGTGGACTTGGGAACAACAGCAATTAAGAAGTGGTTCCATGCTCCTCACAACCTCCCAATCAGAGGCCTTGCTGCCGGATGCAGTTTATGATCATACCCAGGACCCACGCATCAACAAGTAGAAGGCTCCGAACACTTTCATATAATAGCATGGTGCAAAGAATACCTCAGTTTCAACCCTGGCTTCAAACAGATGAAAAAAAATTGTAAGAGAACAAGGAGGCAAAGAAGCCGACACCCTCATGAAAAGCCAACTCATTAAAATCCCTTACGGACTAGGAAAATATTTAGCCAACAACAACTTAGGGAAACAACTGCTAGCCATAAATAACATACATTTTGACGCAGCTAAGATGTTAGCAGACCTTATTAGCAATAAGCTTCCAACAACAACAATGCAGGAGACTAAGGAATGTAGACACAACAAGAACTAAAAAAGTTAAATTTATTATGAAAATATTACAAAAATGCCCAGGAAGAGACATTGCAGATATCATGAACTACTGCAAAGGTCCTGGAAAATCTGAATTCAGCGAGGACTTCCAGTATATCATAGACAACACTTCTTCATGTGCCGTGTCTCTTCAGGACGTAGGTGATCATGGACTTCCGCTTGGCTCTGTCTCTTGTCGCTCTCAGTATCTCTTCCAAGCCCTGCTCCGTCAACCATTTGCTCAGACCTAAGAAGTACGTCTCGCACTGCTTTCCCCTGTCTCTTCTTCCATTTATCTGACCTGTGAGTATCAAGTTCTCCAGGCCCTTCTTCCTCATTACATGTCCCAGGAACATCATTTGTCTCTTCCTGATATTTATTATCAGATTTCTTCCTGTTTGCATCCTTTCCAACACCTCATCGTTGCACACGTGCTCTGTCCATGGTATCATCACTTCTGCTGCCTTGAGCCTCTCCATCTTTGATGTGACCATCCAGCATTCACTTCCATACAGAAGGACAGATATCACATAGCAATCCAGCACTCTTTTCTTTGTTTCTAATGAGATTTTCCTGTCTTTCAGTATTCTGCTTAGCTTCCGAAATGCAACTTTGGATCTCCGTGTCGCATTTTCCATCCTTTGCCAAAAAACTTTCTATAGATTAATCCAAGAAATTACCACTGAAGCTAATATAAAAGAAATAATTGTTTCAATAGGAAAACAAATTAAAAATGAAACTACAGGGCAGCAAATGAGGGAAACATGTACTGGACAGCACAGGATAGTTGTGAATTCCAAGACAAAGAAGTCAGTCAGTTAAATGCCATACGTGATACACGTTTGGGCGATCATGTCTCGAAAGAGACATGACTGACTAGGCAGAAGATTATCCTGCAGTAGGTTGCCAGCCAAGGCTATAGAACCCAATCTGCCTTATTATTTAGCCCATAACTGGAAGGAATAGATGGATTAATACCTTTCCCAAGAGTATTTGTGTGTAAATGAATGCAACAAACTCAACTGGAATTTGAATTCAGCTCCCTGATTTCTTGTTCTGAGCTGATACCCACTGTACCACAAAGACAAAGAAGACTTCGGAAAAAAAAAAAAAAAAAAAATTATTTGATGTATGCCAGAAAGTTCTACCCCAAATTAATAGCTTTCACGTACAAGGATCAGCAAATGCAGGAAAAACTTACATATTAAGTAGTATAAAAGAATGCATTTCAAATTTCAAGATCAAGATGCTATCACTTTAGGCAGGTGTGTAGACAAGGTATTAATATTTACCTAGACAAGTGCCCATTACCAAAAACACTAAATACAAAGTGGAAGAAACACAATGGAAAAGCCCATCAAAAACAGATGACATCACAAACAGCAAAAAAGAAGAAAACCCCAAGAAGACGGAGAAAAAAACAAAACCACCAAACACACAAACAGATCCATGGTCAAATTAATGGCAACCAGACTCAATAGACTTGATGGAATTCCCCAACATTGACATTAAAGACAAATACATAATCTTCGATAGTGAAGACGATATACCACATGACCAAAAAAGAATAAAAAGCGACAACTACAAACCACCACAACAATGGACTACAAAACGTGCTAAACAGCACAAACACCTAAAATTTTGAAAACATTACTAACGACAAATGAAAAACCTGCAAAAAACCTAAAAAACTATCCTTACAAATAAACTAAAACTTATGCAAAAAATACTATTCTAAGACAGTGACATACAACCAAAGACACCACAAAACTCCGAGAATTTAAATAGCATATTTCTGTAGCTTTCCATGAATAAAACTTCTAAAATGTATATTACTACTCTTTAACGTAATTTTCAATGAATGAAATTATCTTTATTTCAGTGAGAAAAAAATATGACGAGAGAAAATAATGCTGGCAAAAAAAGCCAGCGTTTCATGTATGGGATTTTATTAAAAAAAAAAGTCTGAACATAAAATGGGCACTACTGATGACCATCGATCATCTAGTCTATTTTATTCCTACTCACCCTCTTCCTAAAAAACCAAAAAAAGAAAAAAAAAAACATCATTTTAGGATACTCATTGAAGGCTTGTCCCAGTAGTAAAAGCATTCTAACAGGTGCTACAATCCCAGGTCTTTGGGAAAAATAACAATTAAGAGGTTGTTCCACACCCCTCACAACCTCTAATCTCCCAATCAGTGGCCTTTGCTGCCAGATATCATTTATTGTCATGTATTCAATGTAGATGTTTGCAAACTCAAGTATAAATGTGGCCAATGTTTACCTACAGGCTCAAGTATAATAAAATACACATTTTGACATTAAATAACTCAAAAGAAGTTGATACATTGTAAAAAATGACTGGCTTATCCTTTAAGATATGAATAGAATAGAACAAGTGTTCTGATATTTTCCCTTAGAATCTCTTATTGTCAAGGAAGACAGAGGTTCATTGGCTATATTTTATGGTAGAATATGACTGACGTGGCCTCTTGAAAAAATGAGGAAGACGAAGAACAACATGGCAAGAAAGTGGAAGGCAATAGGCTGGCAATCTTGGAGGGAGGTACAAGTGACCCCTGTGGACAGGGCAGAGGGGAGGCGTTCTGTACCAAACAGATATTTAAGATAGGAAGCATCTATTGGTAGGTGGTTTCTTTTAGACAGTGGTTATACTCAGCAGTTGAATGCATTTGGCATATTATAGACCCAGTCAAAGAGTATAACAATTTCAAAGAATTTTCTGGGATAGCAAAAGGTTTTCACATTAAATTTTGAGTACTTAATAATAAAAGAGGGTATATTTGCGTATTTTGTTGTTCCAACAGATACAAAAGCTATGGATAGTGTTTGCATTTTGGATTTTCCTGCTGAAATGGACATTTAGTCATGAAAATTAAAATATCTTTAGATCAATAAATACCGTCACATTCACAATGTTTCAGCCACCGTACATTCTCACCATCTTTAGGTGATATTCACTGAATATTTCAAACCAAACTTTATTTAATCCATCTAATTGTTCTAGTTCCATGTATCTTGCCTTTCCTGGATATCTGTTTCTAGTTAATTTGCCTTGATCCTGGCCTAGGGAATAGTGTTAGTTGATCGTGCCAAAAAGTGACTTGACCCAAAGTGTTGTGAGTTCAATCCTTGGCCTCAGCAGAGAGAACAAAAACTTGCAGTGTTATCAAGGTGAATTAATTAAAAACTGAAATATCTAGAAAAGGCACGATACATGGAATTAGAACAATTTACCCATGGACTAAATGAAGGGTTCATTTCAAAATCATTAATATCATTGTTGTATCCTTTAAAGTGGTTACAAACAGACAAGGTAGTACTCAAGTAAAAGAACAGCAACACGTGCATAGATGAAAGAAAAGAGGTTTATTGTAAAGAGAATAAACTACGGCAAGACAGGGAAGTTACAGGTATTTTCTGTGCTCACTATATAAAGCTACTAATATAGTCAGTCCGCATAAGCGATAGGGAGTGTGGAACAATCCATTACAACAATCACCTAAAGAAGGTTGGCACGTACAATGGCCAGAATGTTGTGACTGTGACAGTAAAGATGAGGAAAAATGTTAAAAAAAAAAAAAAACCCTTAACTCTTCGTAGACTGGTAAATTAAAAAGTCAGACAAAATGAGGAGACATGGAGAGGAAAACACACACGGCCATAATTATTAGGCCAACCCAGTGTAAAAAAAAAAAAAAAATTATTTCATACTATTTTTTAGTATTTATTGCCAAGTGAAAAACTGTAAATGAAAATAGAATGGTTCTTTTGTTAATACTGCACAATAACATGTGCATCAAATGAATCTATGAATATTTAATAATTATCTATATTGCAGTTTCATCAATGAAAGAGTGAAGAAAATTTAGGGTGATTCAGAAGAGTTCATCTTTACTTCCTTGCCTAGTAAAATTTTGCAAAGTAAAAATAAAAAAAAAGAACCATTCTATTTTCATTTAGAATTATTCACTTGGCAATAAAATTAGTATGAAATACATAATTTTCTTAAAAAAACTGGGGTTGCCTAATAATTATGGCCAGTAGTGTGTGTGTGTGTGTGTGTGTGAATATATATATTAATATATATTATATATAATTCTCATTTCTAAAAAATCACCTGAGGAAGAAGCCAAAAACATAATGGGCTGGGTTTGAAACATGAAAAATTTTTTGTGTAGTGATGCTATGAATTTAAAAACATTGTACCAACCATTACAGTATAATGCTCAACATTTGTATCGAGCAGTCTTTATAAAAGTAAATGCATGAACAAAAGGTAAATAAACCTACGAGTTCAACAACTTAGTTACAATGCTATATATATATATATATATATATATATATATATATATATATATATATATATTTTAAGCAATGTTGATCCTGGGCAATTGCCTGGGGATACCAAGTGTAGTGCAGGAGGTATAATGGATAGCAGTTCAGTATTGTTAATTAGGGAACAGAGTTCTAATCCCAGCCAGGTTTATTATATTTACTTAAGCACAAATTCTCTTTGGAAAATATGAATTCACATTGTCCTAGTAACTATGGGTTAATTAGTAGGACGTCTATCAGTAATTTATTATACATTTAAAAAAAAAAAAAAAAAAAAAAAAAAAAAATCTAAAAAATATTTTCTGGCTTTCAATAACCTACAAAGCTGTAACAAAAAACATGAAAGAGTAAGCTCCCTTCAACTGACACTGAAAATGATTCAGTTTGCACTCAATAAAATAGAAAGTGTGTTTCTGTTGGTATACATACACATTTGAGACCAAGAGGTTGAAGAGGAGAGAGAAACAACAAAGGGACATTAGGGGGTCTTAAGTTCAGGAATAACAAATCAGCTTCCGAGTAGTTTTTATCTTTTTATTGTTTTTTAACCACAAATTGAAATCGAAGTGGTTTACAATCCTCGTGAATGAACTTAGTTGCTACAGATTGTACCTGTTTTTTTTTTTAAGGGGTTGGCATGTTTTGCGGGAATGCTAAAATCACAATATTTTGTACATCACAGTATTTTTTAAATCTTTTGAGAGATGATGGTTTTTAGTGTTACAAATGTTACTAATTAACCCATAGTTAGGGGAGAGGAGGTAGATTCACACTTTTTTCCCAGTGATGCTTGTGAATATTAAAAAAACCCAACTGGAACTCCCTTCTCTAATTAATAATTCTAAGCCACCATCCAAGCCTAGAGCTCCTGGTATTATACCCAAGTTGTCACCTTGGGAGGGGGGGGGAGAGAGAGAGAGAGAGAGAGAGAGAGAGAGAGAGAGAGACAACAACAACAACAACAACAACAACAACAAACACACCTAAAAACATGTTTAGCTGCATAACATAGGGATAGGGATATATCGAGGGGGGGAGGGGGTACTAATTATTGTTAATGAGCCATTCTTTCTAAATCCAGAATTTGTTTCAAACTTTCTGCATAAGCTTCAGTTTTATAAACCCCCCAACCCCCAAAAAGGAGGGTGCCCACAGGTAATTTTATATACAGGTAAACATTTTCTGAGAGGTGGTTAAAAAAAATAAAAATAAAAAAGAGGGAGAGAGAAAGAGAAAAAAACTTTTGGTCAATTTCTCATTTAGCAACTACTTCACTGGGAAGTGAATAACTTTTTTCTTTTTAATAATCTGAACATGCAGATAGAGAAAAAAAAAAAAATATCATCATACTAATAATTAATTTCATAGCATTTTATTTATAAATACCCTGGAAAGCATATTTGGGAAGTCAACACAAAATTTCTTATTAATTTTCGCAAGTCATTATGTGTGCGAGTATTATTTCTCCTCTCATCAGCTTAAAACTAAGCAACTAAAATAGAAATCTTAGCTAAAAATAAGATAAGAGACAAACAAGAATGCTGACATACTGAAATAGACACCTCTCTAGAAATTCCTCCTGGCCCTAGGGAGAACCACTCAGAATCTTGTTGAATCATCAACAGAGAGAGAGAGAGAGAAAAAAACAGTATGGCAAAGAATGAAATCACCATTCATTCATTTCTGTTTAAATTTTACGAAAAGACAAAAATAGAGGAACATTTAAACATAAGCAAGTTTTTCAATTGTAACCCGTTGAATACAAGCTGTTATCAAATTTGGAACAAATCCGAATCAATCACAAGTTTCTAAAATGAAACTTGTATAACAGGTTATAAATAGCTAATGAAAGCATCGATCCTAATTGTGACAAAAATTATAACAGAAGTATGAGACCATAAAAAAGTATTAAAATGATGGGAACAACCAGTGTGGTCGGGGCAGAGTAGGGGGTGCTGGGGGGGGGGGGGGGGGGAAGAAGTGTTATGCAGAAGGGTAAGACAATGACCAAAGCAGATCACCTTTCAGGCGTGATATATGTGTTGATTCCTGAGAGTCATAGGGACATGACAAATAGTGGAAGTGGTGCATCTTGGGCTGACAGATCACAACCCTCTCTAGGCTGGTTTTGAATTCAGTGTTTTCCTTCTCCTAGACCAGTTGCCAGCCAAGGATACACCATGACTCACGAGAGTCATAGGGGCACCACAAGTGTTTCAGCTACAGTAAAAGTGGGGTCTCTCGAGCAAGACAGCATGGTGGAGCCCAACTCTCTCCAGGATGGTTTTGAATTCCGTTTTCTTTCTCCTTGACATCCTGGTTGAACCAAGTCTGTGCCTTTCAGGTAGACGCTTGTAAACAATTATAAATACAACTAATACTTAACCAGAGACTCAAGTAAAATAAAAGATTTAACAGGGGAAAAGGAAAATAAATTGACCAGCCTATCCTTTAAGATATGAATAGAATAACCTTTGTTAGCTAAAAGTCATAAAAAAAAAAAAAAAAAAAAAAAAAAAACAAGAAAAGAAAAGAAGAGATTTACTTTATGTAATATCTCACACACACGCACACACACACACACACACACACGTTACATTGTGGCCTGATTATTACTAAGGATGGTCTTGGATATGACAATAAACTGCACCCAGCAGCTATGTCTCTGATTGAGAGGTTTTGAGGAGCATGGAACCACTACAAATTGCTGTTGTTTTCCAGGTCCACCCTGACCCGGAGTGGTAGCACCTGTTAGGGTCCCAGCCATGGGCAAACAGTTTATCCCCAAATTAGGGTCAAAACACGACAAAAGTATAAAAATAGACTTTTATAGTAAAAAAAATTCCAGGAGTACATTTTTGAAGGAAAATAAAATATTACCAGCGATATGTTTTTGGGAAAAAACACATACCAAGAATACATCTGACTCAACAAAAACCACTTTACAAAAATACATCAAAGAAAGCTGATCTACAAACTTATTTCTTACAAAGAATATACATTCTATTTATACAAATCCATTATAAAATTTTGTCAGCATTAAATAACCCATTAAGGTGTTGATATGCCATAAAACAAACCAAACTATTACCAAGGAGTAATAATCAATTCGACGAGCTCCTGAACCATTACTTCTTCCCAAGCATTCATTTTCTGTTAGGAGGTTGTACATTGAGAAGAAAGCGATTTCTTCATCTGCAATTGCTTTTTTATTTATTTTTTTAAACAGTTACTTCATATGCAAAAAATAAAAAATCCCTTGCAAATTGATTTTGAATACACAAGGTAGATATTAATAGCTTGCTTGCTCATATGACATGATGTAGCAATACAAATAAAATCTGAAAAAAAAAAAAAAAAAAAAAAAAAAAAAAAAAAAAAAAATCATTTGATATTTTATATCATATGAACATGCACATGGGGGTGGGGTTGGAAGGAAAGCAATGGATGAATTATCTAATTGATGTGAAAATGAAAATAAAACTGATATTTCTTTTTAACATATATTTACAAAAATTACACAAAAATATCTTGAAATTATATATATATATATATTACCATATTTGATAGCATATAAGATGCACTCTAATTTCAGCAAGGCAAATCAAGAAAACATTAGTAATTAGTAAAACTGTTGGCAAATGGTACAGCTATGACTATATTTATAAGGTATGATTTTGGTTAAACAAACTATGATTACAATTAAACAAAAAATAATAGAGGGAAAAAAACAAAAAAAACATGAGCCTATAAAAACTTTATTATATCAAAAGGTAACACATCACTATGGCACCTGACAAAATTTGGGCCTAATCGAATTATTACAAGGGTCATTCAATAAATAAGGTGAATTTTTCGGTATAAGGACTTCTAATACAGATAGAAGCTTACTTTTTTTAAAAATTTTTTCCCTTTACTTCTTTTTCAAAGGGATTTAATTTTTTTGCAGATTGAAAAAAAAAAAAAAGTAACAAAGATGGCCAACCAAGCATGCTCCAGGATTGAACAGAGGTCAGTTATCAAGTTTTTGGCTGCTGAAGGGTGCAAAACCAGCTGAAATTCATAGGAGAATACCAACTGTGTATGATGCCACATGTTTCAGCCAACAAAAATGTCTATAAGTGGGCTAAATTGTTTAAAGAAGGACGGAGCAGTGTTGAGGATGAAGACAGGCCTTGGAGTCCTACAGAAGTGAGGTTTCCTGAGGTGATTGAATCAGTCAACAACCTCATCCAGTCTGACAGAAGGGTGACAGTAGATGACATCACAAGGACTTTGGGCCGATCTGTTGGGACAGCACACAAAATTGTCCATTATGACCTTGCCTACTCAAGGCCTCACACAGCAGCCCATCAACAAGCTGGGCTGGAAACTGCTCCCACATCTCCCTTACAGCCCAGACCTTGTTCCTTCAGACGTTCACCTGTTTGGTCCCTTGAAAGCCTTCACAAGAGGCATGAAGTTTGAAAGTGACGATGAAGTCAAAAGTGCTGTGAGTGATTGACTGAGACATCAATCCAAAGATTTTTATGCTGAGGGTTGTGCACAGATGGGAGACTACATTGAAAAAAAAAAAAAAAAAAAAAAAAAAAAAAAAAAAAAAAAAAAAAAGCTTCTATCTGTATTAGAAGCCCTTATACCGAAAAATTCACCTTATTTATTAAATGACCCTTGTAGTTTATAAATTACAGTTATTTAAGTGAAGCTACTGTTGCAAAATTTCAAAACATTGAAAAAATCTGAATTTTGTGTTGATAAAGCATTGATTTCTGATTGGGAAAAATACTGTTCAAGCAAAGCAATGGCTTGATAAGTTATTCGGACTGCTTTGTCGGAAGCAATGGTTAAGAGGCAATATGTTGACTTCAGACACAGTTGTACAGACACAAATGATGCTGAACCCTCAAGTTGGCCAAAATCGACAGTTGGTTCAGAAAACACCAAAAAACACACACAAATTGAACTTGCGTGAGATAGCAGAGGAGTTGAACACATCAGAAGGCAGTGTATTTACCATTTTGCAAGAACATTTTTCAATGAGAAAGCTGTGTGTTCAAAGTGAGTGCCACATTTGATCACAGTTGATCAAAAACAACATGCTGACGATTCAGAGAGTTGTTTAGAACTGTTTTAACGCAACAAACAGGAGTTTTTGTGTAAATATGTGATGAGGGATGAAACATGGATCCACCACTTCAAACCGGAGTCAAATCAACAGTCAGCTGAGTGGACAGCAGCAGGTGAAAGCCGTACAAAGCAACCAAAGACGCAAACATCGGCAGGCAAGGTTTTGTTCTCCGTATTTTGGAATGTGCAAGACATTTTATTCATTGATTACTTTGAGAAAGGAAGAACCACCAATAGCGAGTATTATATAGCATTATTGATGCATTTGAAAGAAGAAATCGCAAAAGAGGCCACAAATGAAGAAAAAAAAAAAAAAAAAGCGATCTTTTGCAAAGACAATGTACCGTGTCAAAAGTCAATTGCAACAATATCAAAACTACATGAACTGCACTTCGAATTACTTCTGCATCCACCCTATTTTCCATATCTGGCCCCCCAGCAACTACGGGCTGTTTGCAGACTTCAAAAGAATGCTCAAAGGAAAGAGATTTGACTCTAATGGAGAAGTGATATTGGAAGTGGAGGTGTAAGTTCAGTTCATGAGATTATGCAATAAAGATAAACTTAAATTTAAAGAGGCCAAGATTGTCACAATCTGGAAAACACCGGCTCGGGAGTTAATTTCACAAAGCAGCAGTTCTATAGAAGAAGCTGTCTGAATTGAACCCATTCCTTACAAATGGGATAATGATAATTCACCCGTGCGTACATGACATGGTGGGTCCCAGTTGTAAAGGTCAGCAGGCAGTGGAACCAAGAAAATAAAGAAAAAGCCAGCAACATTTTACCTGTTAAATTTATGACCATAGAAGCTCTCCCCAATGATCACCACTCACAGAAATGCGCACACACTCACACAAAAATCTTAATGCTCAAAACAAGATTATGACAAGTGCAAAGCTGTCTGAGGATTTTTAACAACATATGACGAACACACCTGGTTAACAGGTCATCAAATAATGCAAGCACAAATTTTTTTTCTGCAATTGCAAAGGTAGAAATTATCAACCCTTTATAAATCTCATTTGAGATCTATTTTCTAGAACCCTCTCTCTCCCATGTCTCTCAAATTTAACCGTAGAATCTGTCTTAATTTTTATATTCAAACAAGTCCAGGCAACTGGCAGGAGGTAATATCTCTTGAAATAAATGCCTGAGCCACTCTGGCTACAAGTCGAGAGACAAGTCAGCAAATACCTCTTCAGACAGAAAGAAAAGATCCAAAGATGAAATTAAAGAGGGAAGGTTGGTGAGTGTGTGTGTGTGTCAGGCACGTGGCCGGATGTCAAGGCAGACACAGAATAGTTATTACCCCCCCCCCACTCTAAATGAATGGAGAAAAACATACAATTTGAAATTAAAAGCAGGTCGTCTCAAGGCACAAGTGGGCCTTAGAAAAAGCAGAAAAAAATTAATTAATCCCCAATATAATCTTTGGATTACATGCAGAAAGAAAATTAAGGTTTTTTTTTTGGGGGGGGGGGGGATTTTAATTAAAAACTTTTTTCCAATTAAAAAAAACATTTTACCCCAAGCAAGACAATAAAGCCACCAAGATGGGGAGGGGGGAGAGAGAGAGAGAGAGAGAGAGAGAAAGAGAGAGAGAGAGAGGATTACTGACTGTGAAAAAATGAGAGAAGAAAAATATTAAGGAGAGAAAGCAACTGAAGTTGCATTTAAACTTCTGAAGATCAAAGTTGACGAAGCCAAAAGAGCATTCCACGTTACATAAAAATAATCCTATTCAATAATTTAGGTTTTTGAGGAGGAGAGAAAATGGGAGTTTAACTAAAATAAATTATTGACCAAAATTGTTAGTAAAAAAGAGAAGTGGGGGGAGGGTATTTGAGAGAGAGAAAAACTTATTTCAAAATGTCGGAAATAAAAGAGGGGGCACAATATATCTCAGACAGAAAATATAGACGCTGTATGGAAAAAGCCATCGTGAAACAGGAGGCAGGCACTTGGCTTTGTAAAAAGAAAACAGATTCAAGGCTGAAGTATGATGACTTGGGTTTTGATCGAGTTTCTACCTGTCAATACCAAGTTGCTTATTTACGGCCAACTAAAAAAGAGAAACGAGGTTGACTTGCTTAACAAGTTATTTTATTAAACACCATAAGTAAATAGGGAAACAACAGTCAACCTATCAGCATTAAACCATTTCCTTTTTTTAAATCAGAAACCCGGACTGATCGAGAAAAAGGGCATTTAACAATGACAAAAAGTGCAATACCCAAGGTTTATGATGCATTTTTAAAAAATTAAAAATCTTTCTCGTAATTTTCATTTTAATTTTATTCCAAGATAATAGATTCATTTTAATATTTCCAATAAGCAAAATACGGTTCTATTTTAAACAAAAATTTCAATCGATTTAAATGATTTTTTTAAATCATTAAAATTGACAAACACAACATAACTCTTTATTAAAAAATGTTTCCAAAATAATTTATCAATAACTTAATGTTTAGTAATTTTAAGTAAAGGGCCCATGACTGTAAAAATTACTTGACAAATATAACATGAACACCTATATATATATATAAGAAACTGAAAGAACACAGATTTAAACCTACTGTTCAAGCATTCACTTTTATAAAGAGTGCTTGATAGATATATATTTTCTAAACATATACTGTTAAATATAAGAGACAATGAATGTCTATGTTTAATCATGAGCTGTTCTAAACTTAAGTTACATGATGCTGCAGCATTAAATGATCCTAACACCTACTGTCTTAATAATCTCTCTGAAGATGGCTCATGTGAGCTGAAAGCTTAGAAGAAAATTAATAAAAAATTATCCAAATGTTGGAGAATTTTTGTCTTTATTTTCAACTGAAATTAAAGCCAAAATACATTTAGAACGGCTCATGATTAAACATAATAGACTTTCATTGTCTCTTATATTCAACAGTATATGTTTAGAAAAATTATACACACACACAAATATAGATAATTACCATGTAAATGTAATCTTACAAATTTAAAGTATTGTAAATAATCTAATACTTTGTTGAATTTTAGGTATTTTGGTTTTATAGTCTTTTGAAGATGTATGCTGAGGAAATCCTGGGAAATTACCAATAAATTTTAAATCCACTGCTTTTATTTTCTGATAATGCCATGCATGAACGTCTGTATTTACAAACATCAGCATGTTTATCCAGAGACACAAAAGTAGATGTTTTCAATTTGTTTGCTTTAAATACAAAATTCCCATACACAAAAAAATTCTCCCAAAATACCTGCGTCGGGTTAGTGGTGAGGGTACTTTTTATAAAGATGTAATTATCAAACTATTCTCATGAAAGCTTGATACTACAGCAGGCTCGTTGGTTGCTGGCTCTGTGGCAAACCAAGACCTCTCCCCATTTTTTATTCTCACAGAAGAGGAGATGTGGACAATGAAAAAGACTATATTTGAGAAAAATCAAAAAACTGCAGAAAGAGCATATATATATATTACACACCCTCAAATGAAAAGCTTTTGGCTTGAAAGAGAAAGAATTTTAAATTCTAGATCTTAAAAAGCTGAGGTAGACAAGGTCTTCAATTATCACACTTTTTTTAATTCAAAGGAATTTTCAGCAAATCATGTTGAAAGTGCCTTAATGTATTGGTTTTAGGTTCTTTTTTTTTAAAACAAAATTGTTAAAAAAAGTTGGCTCCCTTTAACACATGCGACTTTGTGTGAGAGAGAGAGAGAGAGAGAAAGAGAGAAGAAAAAGAAATGTTTTTTAAACAGAAAATTACTATGAAATTAAAAACAATCCCATCTAACTTTGATTTCTTAATAATGGCATAACTTAAAAAAAAAAAAAAAAACTTTTCATAATTGTGCATTTTTTTCTTTTTTTTTTTTACAAATTTCTATTGAATTCTTTTTTCAAAACATTTGTAAAGGTGGTTTGTGAATCCTTTCAAAAAAACAATATTACACAAACTTTATGTGCTAATAAGTAAATTGCTAAAATAGCGATTTTCTAAGCGTAGCTTAGACTTGGTACAAGGCCAAGAGTATGCGGTACCCAGTGAGGATTGAACTCACTATTCAGTTGAAATTTGTGCAAGCTTTGTTTCAAATTTGTTCGGACTAAAACACACTTTCCCTCCTCTCACCTGGTGCGACAGAAATACCTCCAAAAACGGCAAGACATTTAGAGATAATAACAGTAACACTATTGCCACTCAAATGTCTTCCCTGGTCATTTTTTTGCCGCACCCTAAACTGAAAAATCGATCTAAAAGTAATAATCAAAGTTAATGAAGCAATAACCTCAGTCGAATTTAAAACACGAAATAAATTTTGTTGAGTCAATAAATTTAGTTCTTGTAATTTTTTTTTACTTTTTTACGAGAATTCATCAAATGTTGCTGATTTAAATTAATTATTTTATTAGCCGCAAACACACACACAAAAATCAGAAACCACAGCTATTTTTTAAAAACATTCCGTGGATATATAAAATCAAAAATTTGATAATCCAATTCTAAATCCAATCCAAATCAAATTATTCGGAAAAACTTGTAAAATGAACGTCAGCAACTTTAGGTTCGTTTAACTACTGGTGAGTTTTGAAAACGAAAGCGATGTCTGCTTTCAACAATTCTCACCGTTAAAACAGGGATACATTTCTGAGGATCCCAGTCATATGAAGTGGTCACTGGGCGGGGAACAGGGGAAGAAGGAAAAACGTAAAGAAAAAGGGTGGGGGTCTGTCAAGGGTGTGATGAGCAAGTGCACGACAATGCCGCCGTCAACAACTGCAGTTCGCAGCCCCAGGGCCATGACGCGTCCGGCCGGGGAAGAGGCCGCCGTCAACCAGAACGACTAATGAATGAAATAGGCGCAGATGGATGACAGAAAGAATCGATAGGAGGGAATAAGAGTATTGATTTTTCTTGCTACCAGCTCGTTTACAGAGGAGACGTAACATTGTCATCACTCCTCGCCGTACAAGTAGCAGCCACACCAAATTGCCAGTGAAATAGTAATCGACCACCAGACAATAAATTCAACTACTATTACTACTAGTATACTTATGATAGTAGTAATTGTTTGGTACATTAACGAATACAAACACACAACCTATCGTCACATTTCTACAGACAACTGTTCAGCAGACTGTCTGGAAGAATGTGTTACGCACATAGACCAGTCGATGCATTTCCTTGTTAAAATGAACATTAAGATGATATGCTTTTTGTGTGTCGAATGACTTTTTTTTTTAGGAAATATGGAGAGAAAAAAAAAAAATTAACCAGCATTGCAGCATTGATGAATATTTTTATTATTCTCGTCATTAATCTACTTAATCATATCTTTACAAGTGCATTAAATACCCATAGAAAATCTGCAGAATTAAAAAAAAAAAAAAAAAAAATGCATTTTTTCATGTGGAAAATTTTTAAAGGTATCTTTTAAAATTTGTGTAATAATTTAAAAAGGCGAACTTATTTAAGATCCAATTTTCACGTCTAAATGAGAGTGCTCAGATAATCAATTTCATTCACCGAAATTAAGAAATAAATAATAATCGATTGAAGTATGTGCATTATGTGTGTGTGTGTGTGTGTGTGAGAGAGAGAAAAAGGCGCACGTTTCGTTGTGTAGTAAATTCAGTAAATATAAAGAATTCATGAATGGAATTTACTTTTTAACCAGATATTTTAAAATCAAACGTTATTTTTAGTGGATGCACGTATTTGAGTAGACTCCCTGCTCTTTTAAACTGCTTTATTTCGCCTACCGGCCTGCGCACCCGCGAAAGCCAAGACAATGCCCCCCACTTCGTGCTAGGCGACCAAAGTACAGTGAGTTACCCCTGCAAAGGGGACTGAAGGTTCGAATCCTACCGGAAGATATTTTTTATTCATAAAAAAAAATTCCGACTGTGTAGGCCGGTAGACTAAATAAACTGGTGGAGAAGAAAAAAATCTAAGTAAATATCTGGCATTTAAAAAAAACAAAAACAAAAAAAGGACGTCAGTAATCAAAAATAAAATCCTGATTCATCAGTCTCAGATCCAGAGCACTTTTAAAAACCATTATCGATCAGTTATTCCCAATTACCTACTTTTGTGTTTAAAGTGGCGATTCAACCAAAGGAAGTGGGGGGGGGGAAGAGAGAAAGAGAAGCTTCTTTGTGGCTATAGACTGCGAGGCAGGTTATGTCATAGTGGTAAGCGATACGTAATATTTTAGGCAGAAATTGAAACACAATGGCCTTCTCTATCCACGAGAGAGAGAGAGAGAGAGATTCCCATAAATAGTTGCGACCCCGATGTCGCTATCAGCGGCCGGTGGTGCTTCAAGTGCTCGATTCTAACGTTTCTCTGAAAGCGCCAACTCAACTGGCGTTGAAATGCATTAGCGGACCTCAAACGATTGATGATGATGAGGAGGAGGGGGTGAAATAAGGGGAGCAGACAGAAAGATGGCAGCCGACTGCACCATCATCAAGTGGGTCCTTTCCCACCCAAACACCACCATATACAAGGCAGGTCTCAGTCTTAGGGATTTCTAAAAGGGCTACCTTTCCGCCCCCGTCTGCACTTGTAACAGACTGGGTTCTGAATTCCCTTATTCATTTTCTCGTTAAATAAAGAATACTTTTTTTTTTTTAAATACCATTGTTATGTTCACTTTATTTAAAGATCAGATAAATAAATGTCAGACAAGAGAGGAATTCTATCTTAAAGTTTTAAATGCATAATTTCCGGGTGGAAAAGGAGTTTTAACCGGCATTAATTACAGTGAAAAATTCTAAATAATTTGCAGTATATAAACCGGGAAGGGGGAGAGAG
Organism: Ascarosepion bandense; assembly: GCA_037127315.1. Classification (NCBI taxonomy): domain Eukaryota; kingdom Metazoa; phylum Mollusca; class Cephalopoda; order Sepiida; family Sepiidae; genus Ascarosepion; species Ascarosepion bandense. The sequence continues at coordinate 1,543,167 of JBBBDQ010000984.1, forward strand.
AGAGAGAAAGAAAAGAAAATGCCTTAAAATATTGCGTACGAGAAAAGGATGTTAAGAACAAAAAAGAAAAGAAAAAAGCAAACGGATGTGGGAGTTGCTTTTTTTTTTTTTTGTCTCTCTCCATAAATATTCAGTCGCCCACGCAAACACTAGCTTTCGCCGAGACGAAAAGCAGAAACTACGGAAGCTCAATAGGGCCACAAATGTTTCTACTACTGAATCAGCCACAAATGCTTTTGTTTTTCGGAAAATTTTAAAAATACAAACATTTTCAAATGCATTTTGTGAACAAAATGTAGAAAGGGATATTATATATACTCCTTAAAAAAAAAAAAAGTGTTTTTTAATTTAAAGAATAAACAAAAATTCCACGTGGATTTTTCGCGCTACGCCTTGAAATCGCCGTGATACACGCCTTTGTAAGTAACAGCATAAAAAAGAAAAGAAGAACATAAATGCATATCTTGAGTCATTTCCTAAGAATATTTTAGTTTTCTTTCGTCCGAACCGGCAGAAAAAGCATCTGCAGGTTCGGACGAAAGAAAAATAAAATTAAATAAAAATATCAATACTGAATTTACCCTGAGTGAAAATTGGGTAGCTGATTTCTAAGTAGCTTTCTACATGCTTGAAAGATTGGCGCAACATAATCTTTATTTGGTTTTTAGCGTGAAGATTTTTATTTTTTATATCTAAGTTTACTACTCCCTAGTCTAGTAAAATTTCAAGAGCTGGGTTGGTGATGTTAAGTTAAATCCGTCAGCAGGGTATGTGGTTTTTATTAAAGTTGAACACTGTTTCTGATCAAGTTCATTTTTAGATCAATTGATCGTTTCAGTTCAAATGCACCAACTCATAAAATACAAAACCTTCAGTTAACCAGTCTATATTGCATAACAACATCGCAGAGACTTCAATGAATTCGTTGTTTGTCTGCCTGTCTGTGTCTTTTTCTACATATCTGCTCTTCTGCCAAAAACCTGTTGAAGCGAATCTTAGTGTTTTTTTTTTGTTTGTTTGTATAAAATCTTATTTCCACCTGACTAATTACTAATTTGTTGTTTGATTATTGGTCTGTCACCTTTTGAAAATGTATTTCCTTTCAGGTCGATCTACTCTAGAATCAGCTTTTAAATTTGTTAAAGAAATTTTTCATAGAAAATCGTTATATAAATGTAAGTCGCTTGGCCCATTTGGGGCGGGAGGTCTCCTTGTTGATAGAAATGTTGGAGTGGTGATCAACAAGTCTTCTATCATATGGAAACAAGATTACTTTTCCAGCACCGATGTATGCACTTGTAAAATAAAATCTATGCAAAATATCTTTAAAATTTGATTTAATTTGTCTTAAAGTTAGGAGAAAAATGTTTCTTGATTTTTATTTTTCGATCAAGTAGAATTGCGTGAATAAAAAGAAATTAAAAAAAAAACAAAAAACAAACAAACAAACAAAAAAAAAAAAACCCCGAAATTATGCCGTATACATTTTTAAAAATCCATTTCTACCCGCCATTAAAATGGATTTTTTTTCTTTTTTAACGCCATGATCTCGGAAAAAAAAAAATTATTTTTAACAAGTTATTTAATTTGTGGTTTTAAATTCAGTCAATGAAAAAAAGGTTTAAAAATTCTTTGAATTGGCAATGGACACGGAACTCTTGATGCGCTTCTTGCAGAATCAAAAATTCATTTCAATTCGGCGCGCATTTCTCCAATATTTGTTTTTATTTTTTTTAGATTATTTTAAAATAATTTCTATTTGTAACGACTAAGAATTCTCATTGAAACGACACCAGATAAAATCGTGGAAGGCTGAAGAGAGAAAAAGCTTGATGTTAAGAAGTTTTCACGCTCTTAAAAAAAAGAAAAAACGTCAAAGCCGCAGTCAGCGGTACTGGTGATGATTTTAATTTTGAAATTATATTTTTGTAGAATGCAGTTGGCCTTTTTAAGGTGCAAAAAATTTTAATCACATTGTGGATTCTAAAGTAAATATCAAAATTTTAAATTTAGATATAATTATCAAAAAAAGGAAAAGCCCACCACTTCTTGTGCAACTATTTCACGCAACAGACAGACCAGGGAGTGCGTACCCAGTAAACAATAACAGCTGCCTACATGGACCACGATGCATTCATGGTCATTACCTAGCAATTCAATGCTTGTTATCATTTTACTTATTTTAGTATGGGGCACTTAGTGAGGATCGAACTCACCATCCAGCAGTAATATTCAGTCCAATTCACTATAAACTTTTGTTTTATTTGCTCCATGTTCAGAGTTATTCAAGTGATTCCAACCAATATAGTAGCTTCTTATTTAAAACTTTTAAAAAAAATTTTTCCATAGATTATCAAAGTAGATGGGGGGGGGAGTTAAAACAATTGACCATTTCGTGAAATGATTTAAAATTAAAAGAAACTCTCCTCTCACCTTTTTCATGTTAAAGAAGTACATTTTATTTTGCAAAAGTACCCCCGCCTTTTTTTTTTTTTTTTTCAAAGTTCAAAAACAAACTTAAACAGCCTGTTCGGTAGTAAAAAGCCGAGAAGCTCCCGGTTGAGAATTTCATTAATTACGAAACTAACGTAAATAAATTGTCAGGTGAGAAACCGCATAAAGCCGTTGTTACTCAAATAGACAAGAAGAGTAAAACGAAAAACCTCATCACGTGTCCTGGGGAAAATCCCAGTGTCAAAATCTAGAACTTTATTCACATCTGATTGATGAAAGAAAAGGTAAGTCAGGTGAGGAGTGTCGACCCAAGGGATAATTCCGGAGAGAGAGAGAGAGATAAAAAAATGAATCATCTCGATTTTTGTTTTTAGTTTAAAATACAAGGACGGTGTAATTAATTTTATGGCTTAGGTTGTGAAGTTCATCGTTTTAAATTCCTCGACTGAAAGTAAAACTGCCGACACGATCCTCCATTGTTGAATTATTTAGAAGAAATTTTTTTTAGTGTTTCACGCTTGAGCAAACTCCTTATTTCCGATTGAAAAAATATTAATCCATTTATTTGGTGCATGGATTGTTGATCTTAACTACTGGGAAATACATTTCTTTTAAGATAATTTCAATTAAAAAAAAAAAAAGTATTTTCTAAACTTAATGTGTTACTGTTAGTGTTATCTATCGAAAATTCTAACCTTGCTTAAAAATCTTTCTTGACTATAAAATTAAGTTAATTTTATAGTCAAGAAAGATTTTTTTCCCTCAAACAAGGAAGAGTTGACATTAGAGAACTGTAAAAAGGCCTAAAATTATAGATAGATTCTTTAAGTGAGAGAGAATGGATGAGAGAAAAAAAACCCCAAAAAACCCTAAGCCAATAAAACAGCAACCTGAAGTGAGAAATGTCAAACTAAAAAAGCTTTTCAATCAGATGAATTAAATTCGGAATAAAAAATCTTTATAAATAAAAAAATCGAGCGTTGACCAATTTCATAAAATAGAAATTTTTAATCTTAAAGTATTCTTATGAATCAATCTTTTTATATTACGTCTACAATTTTATTTGGACATTTTAAATCCCGAACAAAAATGCAAGTGAAGACAAATTTTTCTACCATGTGGAAATTTGTAGTAAAAATACAGCATCAACAAAAAAAATTACATCGCAAAAAGACACCAAATTAATTGCCCGTTGAAAATAAAAACAATGTTACTTTTTAAATTAACAAAAGAAAAAATTGAAAATATGTTTAAATTCATCAATCCCCCCCCCCCCACCAACCACTTTTTTTTTTGCAAAAACTAAACCGGGGAGAATTTGTTCTTATTCATTTCTTAAAAAAAAAAATGTATAGTTCCGTTGGAGGCCTCAGAAGTTTTTTTTTTTTTTTTTTACACTGATTATGAATGAAGACAAAAGTCAATTAGTCATCAACAATAGAATGATGACGAGGGACGGGATGTAAAAATAAAACATCGATAAGAAAATTTATGATCAAATCTGCACAGCTGTTTTTTTTTCTTTTGTTTTTATCACGCGACAAAGCACTTTTTAATGTTATATTCAAAATAAAGGAATATTAATTGAAGTTACTCAATACAATAAGGTTTAAAAAACAAAAGGTTAAAAAAAAAAAAAAAAACCTAAACAACTTATGTTGGAAAAAAAAAAATGTCCGTCCATGCCGTCAAGTTAAGGTCCACGTGGTTCTTTCTATGTCAATCGGGAGAGAAATCTACAGCAGTCATCCATTGCAGGGTGTAACCGTCATTTTTTATGAAAGGCAGGCACGTTTTTTGTGTTTTGCTTATTTAGAGTTTTTTTTTTAAACAGTGCAGCTTTACACCCCATTTCAAACAATTCTTGTATTTTTCTTATTCAAATAATAAATATAGACTTCGAATTTAATGGCTAGCGCTAGATGTTTATTTTTAGTTCTCATTTCGACTTTATTATCAATGAAGCAAATAAAAACGATGGCTTTCTCTATCGATATGTTTCTCAAAGTCGAGACAAGATGGTTTCAGTGGCAAGCATCGACTTTTTCTCTTTAAAAAGTCATGTATTTTATTTTGCACAACAGAAAAATCTATTTAAGTGTGATGTTGGGGGGGGGGGGGATATCCGCTGTGATACAAAGAAGGAAAGAAAGAAACAACACGTGTTTCACATGTTGAACGAAGAGACGTTGGCTTTTCAAGCGGGAGATTTTTTTTTTTACCCCCACATCTTCGTCTTAAACAGGTTTTTATTTTTTAATCCGTTACAAGAATTTTAATTTCAAAATGAAATACAAAGTATAAATATTTAAAAAATTTTTTTAAAAAAATCCGCGCACAAGACAATATTTTAAAATGTGCAGAATGAAGAAATTAAATTTAAAAATACGATTCAGCAAGTGCGTCGTTAAAAACTGCAGTGATTTAGGCTTGTTAAACAGCTAAACCCATGAGCGGGAATTATGAACACTGTTGTAGAATTTAAACTTTAAACTAAAGTGATATAGTAAAATGTTTATTTGGAGAATAAATGAATCAAATAGAAAATAAAAGTATTTAATTATGAAAGGGGAAAATATCAACACTCAAAAGGACTGTTTGGAAATAACTTAGCAATTTCCCATTAAGACAACCGCCAAACACTCCAAGTCCAAACAGTTTTTTTTAAAAACAGTTGTAAACTGCCAGAAACGATTTTCTTTTTCCATCCACCCACGTGGTTTTAAAAGGCTGATGCTCTTTAAAATAAGGAATTAAAAAAGAAAAAGATTCTTTCAATTACTATTTAGTATTATTTTTCCGTTACTTTTTTTTTTTAAAAGAAAATCCATCAAAAGAAAAGTAGCAGGAGTTTGGAATAAGCAGCCACCAACTTGATGGATTGGATCGTAGATGAAGAAGAGGAGGAGGCATGCTTGCTTTTTTTTAGTATTATTGCAGTTTTGGAATAATACGGAAATAATTTCTGAATGACGAATCAGAATCGTACAATCTGTTCCTTAGCATTAACCCTTTTGAAAAAAATGCAATGATAACCGTAAAAACAGTTGAAGCAAAAAGAACGAAGTGATTTGTTTTTGACATTCCTATACAAAGAATTGGCGCCAATTGTTCCAGTTGAAAAGAAATTTCCTTGAATGAAAAGTTTCCTTTTAAAGCCAAGCACAGCATAATTTACCTTATAGATTATTTTTATCCATGAAAAGGGTGGATGGGGGATGAAAAACATTTATGATATTACACAACCAAACAGGTGTTTTTGTGGATCCTCACCTAAAGGTAACTCTCTAGTCTCAGCTGAGTTTAACAAATTGCCTCAAAATTTAAAAAAACAAAAAAAAAAAAAAATTTCTTTATAAATAAAAAAAACAAAAAAAAAAAACGGTTTCAATTTGTTTAAAAATGAAAAAAGCATTTATGATGATGTATACTTTTTCTTTAAACATTTACTGGAGATGGTATTTAAATTTACTTATATAAATTACTGTGGCTAACCTGCATTTATCAGTTCGGTTGGGCATCTTTGGTTGTTTGTGGGGTCCTTAAGGAAGGTGCTCTGTAATCGGGGATAGATTTTGTTTGAGGTCAGGAAGAAAATGACAAAAGCACTTTCTTCGGGGTCCTCGCAGAGAGAGAGATGAGGTTTTATTGTGAATGCGACTTCTTGATTATTTAAAGAAAAAATCTGATGATGATAAACTGTCAAAATGATAGTAATGGAGGGGAACCATGTGGCGGGTGCTGCTGCTGCTTTTTCTTCAGGCCACAACAACGGATGAAAACTGAAAAGTTTGTGTTGGAATCAATCAGATGATTTTTTTTTTGGGGGGGGGGAGCCCAACCAGATTTTTTATTATATATATATATATATATAAATAAAAAAAAAAGTTAAAAATTGAAAACTTTTTATTTATTGAATAGAAATTAGTTTCACTTTTAGTGCTTAAAATACGCAATAAATGAAAAAAAAAATATAATGTAATTTAAACACTTTTTGCCCTACCCTTTTACACCCCCATCCAACGATCCGAATTTTGAGAACCTTTAAAATATGATTTAAGAAAGTTTAATAATTATTGGTTTAAAAAGAAACAAAAAATAATAATGATTGATGAAAAGAAAAAAAAACATTTCATGGCCCATGTGAGCATATTTTCATTGTAGGACCGATTTTATTGTGGATAAAATTTCAGATGCATCATTTGATGCATCAAATCCATTCAAAATAAACATTTTCTAATAAAAAAAATAAACAAATCGAAAGATTTGAATTTTGTAAAATTGAAAATAAACAAAAAAAAAATGCCCCAATACAACTTCAAATTAACTGCAACACTAAACAATTATTTAAAAGTAAATTGTCAAATAAATACCAGACGAAATAAACAGCTGAGTATTATGCTTAAGATATCACAAAAGACAAAACAACTTAATTGGCTTCTGATTGTCCAGTTCTTTAAAGAAATTTATCACTATTTACTACAAAGTCTCAGGTTGTAGTAGTAAAAATGGCGTGCGTGATTCGTTTTCCCCTCCTCGTCTTTTCAGCATTGCCTTTTTCTTTCTCTTTTACACCTCCCTTATTAAATTTGTTACTCACTCGCTATGTTTATCTTTTGGACTCTCCACTCTCCCCTGAACGAGCATTGCAGGCTTCCTTCCCGCGCAACCGCCCCCCTCCCTCATCTTGCTTTTGTTCCCCCTCCCTCTTCGAAAGTCTGCCTATCGCCAACGTCCCTCATCCCCCACCTCCCTCGCTACTCATCTACCTGTCTCTTTTAGGAGGCGAAGGTACTCTCCCCCTCCCTCGTTGACATCACGTAATTTCTCAGCCCTCCCCCTCGCTACATTCACATACAGACAGCTGACTGTAATCGCTATCTAATAACGAAAAAGAAACAAAAACAAAATAGAAAGCCAGCCTTCCACGCGGAAATCCAACAGTTTTCAAATGGATAAAACAACCCCAATGTCCTTATCGGACCCTAGACTAATCAGCTGGGGGGTCGATAATGATGAAAATGGGCCGGAAAGTTTGGAAAAACATGAATTTTTAGCCGAGACGGTCGTTCGATCGGAGCCCCTCCCCGCCATGCTGTTTAGTAAAAGAATACACCATGCACACAAACACATGCCTCTAGATTTATTTGTTTATATCCTCATTTCGAGGCCATCCAGACGGTTTTTTCTTCATCTTTTTAAGGTTTTCAATAAAACAGAAGAATTAAAAAACCATTAAAAATTAAAAATGTCGAAAATCTAGAAAAAAAAAAGATTAAAAAAATATCGACTCGGTTTTAAAACAACTCGCATTTACGAGAATGGACACAAAATGGGTGATCAATTCATTAACTCCAAACAATTATAAATTGATCACCGACTTTGTGGCCACGCTATCTAAACAACAGCATGATGACAAAGATATTAATGAAATTGGAATAATAGGAAAAGTGATATTTAATCAAATAAAACTAAAATAAAATAAGGTTTCAAACGAAATAAACTTGTGAGATGTGATAATAAAAAATAATTTTAAAATATTTATGTAATAAACAACAACAAAAAATTGTAAATATAAACAAAGTTGTATTAACTGCTTTTTTTTTTTTAACATGAAGAATTCCAGTAGAGATCGAACCCTTAATGTAAGTTTATATATTTTTTTTTTTTAAATGAAGCTATTAAATACTATAAAAAATATTTATGAACCGAATTGTTCTTACCTGCTCAGTCCGACGGGAATTTCTTCTTGTCTTACACGGTATTCCTGCATTATCCGCTTTCTTTCGGTCGTACGAGGGTAAACAGACATTATCTGGGGGTCTTTTAGAGTATTTGTGTGTTGGACTAACAATAATATCGGGTAAATTTGTCAATGGTTTGGTGGGGTAGCCAAAAACAAAACGACCAGATGACTACATGGATGGATAGATCCTTCCCACACTTGTTTTTTTTTTTTTTTACTCACACTATACAATGTCCAACCGTTTTTTAAAACGGAAAGCACGTCTCTCGGCTGAAAGATGTCGCCTACGGTGACCAAAGATCCACGAGCGAACGATAGAAAAATCCACAATACGCCAATAAAGTGTAAGTTTGATTTCTAGACATATATTTTGTCGGATATCTGGTTGGAAGCACACGCCATTACACACGCCACTATAGTATAACACTACACACAGCCAGTAGTCGTAGTAGTAGGCGCCCCTCCCCCTCAGGACGTAAGGGTTATATAGAGAGGGGGAAACGGTTTAGTGTGAGAGGAAAGAAACGTCATCGGGAGGGAGATAATGGTAAGGTTAAAAAGAGAGAAGAGAATATGGCGCTTCTCTTTCTCCCTCCCTATGTGATTATGTATACGGGAGTGGGTGCGTGTGCGTCTAGAATGAGTAGGAATTGGCGGGAAACATACGTGCACCTATTCACATTTTGGAAATAGTTCCAGCTGCTCCTTTTTTCTCTCTCTCCTGCCCTCTCTTGTCTCTATTACTCTTTCCTCCTCTGCGCGGTTTGGCCCTCTCTATGTTCTATCAAGCGCTTTAATCTTTCTCTCGCATATTCTCCTCCCCTTCTCTTTGATTCTTTTATGTCTCTTTTTCATTTAAGAGAGAAAAAAGAAGCTTTCGCATTTGAAACTCTAAATGCGCTTTTCTCTCTCTCTACCCCTCTCTAATTAACACTATATTTCCCCCTTGCTTTTTCTTCTTCACTTTTACGGCTTATTCCCATAAATGTCTGAGTAGGTTTTTATTCCAATTTTGCCTTGAAACTGTTGCATTCTTTGCAAGTTTAAATATTTTCTTATTAAGAATAATTATATCACCAAACTAATTTCCTTCCGTTTCTATTCTTTAGTTTTTAATTTGTGAAAAAAAAGTGATTCAAACAAAAATAAATAAACGAAGATATATAGTTGAAATAAAGAAAAAATATTTTCTTTACTCTAAAACATTTTGGAGGTGAATTGCTTTTGTTTGTGAATGTTTTTCCTTAATTTCCTCTAATTTTGCCGATTGTTGACTTGCAAAACATGAGGGAATCATTTTCATCGCGTAGTAACACACTCATCATCGCAGGGATGAGGTGTGGGAGACGCGGGAAACTAAAAATAAACAAATCAACAGCTGTTGACGAAGCTGCAAATAGCGTGTACGTATGGAGAATTAGTAGCCAGCTTCGGTTATCAATAGCGATTAAAAGGTGAGATTTTATGAAACTGCTAAAATTTGAATACGGCAAAAGTGAGAGAAATATTCAAATTTATTTTTCGACGGTTTATATAATTTTTATCCCTTCCTGATAAAGTTCCACGCGAACCGTCTGCACGAGTTATTTGCATTTTCTCCCAACCTATACTATGTCTGGAATGTAGAACGTTCGTGGCTTTTCCTTATACGGGGGAACATCAATCAGCTGATTAAATACTGCAATCTGATTGGCTGGCTGCGTCTCCTCGTGACCTGGAAAACATTTTAAATGTGATGCGAGGAGCAGCGTCTATCGTGGTAGCCATGGACACCTAAAGGGAAGTAATGGCTGGTTTGGTGAGAGACAAACAAAACGGGGGAAAACCATGTGTGTGGCTTCCCCTCCTCTCTTTAATGGAGCAAGCAGTGAAGAAGGGTCTCCTTCGTTTTATGAACCTTTTATTTCGGTAGACAACGAGGCGGACCTGTAGGTTGAAAAGAGAAGCCGTACTTATTTGTTCTTGATGACCAGAGAGAAAGAAAAAATAATCTCTCACATGTGGTTCCGTACGTGAAAGGCAGGGTTTCTTTTTTTATTGAGAGTTTAAATAAAAAAAATCAAATTCAAAAACGATGCCTTCCCACCGAAATCATTTACAAAAACACGCAGAGTTCATAATTTTCAAATTGAAGCAATAAATTGGAAAAATACATTCGACTAGAGAAACATCTATCTATATCTATCTCAGCCGGTTCATAATCTATCTCAAGTGTATTTTTATTTTTTCTTTCTGGAATTAAAATTTAATCTCTTGGCTTTCAATTAAAGCTTGAAAATAATTTATTTATTTTTAAAATTTAAATTTATGTATCAAAAATGGGTTGAGGTACCAAGATTCTATCTATCTATCTATCTATCTATCTATCTATCTATCTATCTACATCTATCTATCTATCTATCTATCTATCTATCTATCACAGTCTGTATCTATCTATCTATCTATCACAGTCTGTATCTATCTATCTATCTATCTATCTATCTATCTATCTATCTATCTATCACAGTCTGTCTCTATCTATCTATCTATCTATCTATCTATCTATCTATCTATCTATCTCAGTCTGTTCAAATATATCTATATATCTTTCTATTTCAGTCTATTCAACACTAAATTTATTGTATAATTATTTTGACTCATTTAGGAGAATTTTGATGTGCTGAATCTCAAAATAACATTGGTTTGGAATTCTCTTCCAAACGATTGCTTCCCCAAGGCTACAATCTCCAGGAGTTTAAATGTAAGGTCAATAGACACCTCCTAACACACTAACCTGCTCCCATTCTATCAAGCACTCTTCCCATCTGCCCAACTCTCATCCTCGGTATCCTTACTCATCTGTCACCTTCCTCCTGACATTCCCTATGTCTAACCACTCCTTCACTTTACCTTCCCCTATGTAGCCCCATGCACAATAGTGGCAGTGGAATGCCTTGCTTGGGGTGAGATGATTAAAAAAAAAAAATTTGCTCGATTAGGTCAACTTTTTGAACTATGCCACATGTTTTTGAATGTTTTGCTTATATATCTGGGTTTTTTCATATAAAGTTTATATGATACTAAATTTTTTTTTATTTCTTGAAATTTCTGACATATTCTGTTATATTTGTGTCGAATACATCAATGTTTCAACAAGAATCCAATCAAGTTTCACAAAGTGCTTATCATGCTTATTTTGATATTAAACTTGGTGATCAGGATAAAGCTTGGATGCCACATATGGTATGCAAGATATCCACCGAGTATCTGCATCAATGGACTTGTCTGAAGTTGGGTATTCCTTTTGGTTTGGAGTGAGACAACAAATCATGACACTGACTGCTACTTCTGCCATATTGATTTGACTGGGATTAACAGAAAGAACCAGTGCAGCCTAAAGTGTCCTGATCTTGAATCAGCACATCATCCTGTAGCTCACTGTGATGAAATTCGTATACCTGTCTTTAGAGATCTTCCTGACATTAAGGACAAAGATTCCTTGAGTGTTTAAGAAAAAAAGTGGTTCTTAATGATTGTGCTCCACATCTTCTTTTTCCTAAAGGAAATTTCAGCACGAAATTCTCCTAAATGATCTTGTTTGCAATCTCAGCTTATCAAAGTCCTTTGCCAAACTGACCGAATAGTCACTTGTGATGAAAAGTGGATAACCGTAAATGATTAGGTCTATGGTTTGATTGTGATGAGTCCCCCAAATATTTCCCGAAGCAAAAATGGCAATTGCAAAAGATTATGTCGACTACCTGGTGGCCTGCAATTCATTTGGGAAAACAATCAGAGTATTATTACAGAGCTTTACTACAATTAACCTGCTGAAGTGCGTGCATGTGTGCCTGCCTGCAAAAAATGAAACCTGCATTAGTGAATTGATGTAGTCCGATTCCGCTCCACAAAATGTGCGGCCACATGTGGCATGAATAATGTGACAAAAACTCACAGACTTGGAATACAAGAGGTTACCATATTCTTCATATTCTCTTGATTTTTCACTCACTGATTATTATGCACTCAAGCACATTTCTAAATGGTAAAACTTTTAGCTCCAAACCATAGATGGAATCAACTTTCAAAGATTTTGTTGCATCACGGCAACTTTTTATAACTTTTTCTCTAAAGGAATAAATATTTTTGGTTGTTTTGTTTTTATGGCAAATCAACCTCGGCAGGTCATTTTTTGCCAACTAAACTTTATTTATTGCTTGTAATACCTTTTTCTTTCGACAATTTATTGTTGTTTATATAAGTTTTTGTGTCTAGTAATACATTTTTCTTTTCGCGTATCAAGATTTATTGGGATTTGTTTGTAAGGGCAGGGTCCCTAAGTCCTACCCTTGTTATTTAACCCATAACTGGAGGGAAGGGACGGATTAATCTCAGGGGTACCAGTGCTTAAGTGAATGCAGGATATTCAAATGGAATTCGAACTTGGCTCACCGATTTCTCTTTTTGAGCCGACATCCACTGCACCACAACGCACATCTGTCACTATATGCTTACAGCACTTGGTATTCCCAAGCGGTCACCCATATAAGTACTGACCAGACTCAATGTTGCTTAACTTCGGTGATCAATCGAGAACCGGTGTATTCAACGTGATAGGCCAAGGAATAAATAATCTTGTTGATTGGTGGTAGAGGTGCATAAATGCTCAAGGCTCATATTTTGACTAATTTCAACATTTCTAGTTAATTTTTTTAAGAATGAAATTATGTTTCTAAAATTGGCCATGATTTTTGTAACAATCTTCTTTCTTTCTTTCTTTCTTTCTTTTTTTCTTAGTCTGTTTGTATCTCTATATCTCTCTCTGTCTATCTTGCTCATAGCCATTTTAACTCATGAAATGAATCAGCACTTGCACTAGAGCTCCCTCAATTGTATGGGTCCCATGCAAATCTATGTTTCATGATTTGTGTTACAGAAGCCCCTTTTTAAGAAATACTAATAGTAGAAATTATCACAACCCATGTGCATTGCTATTTTTGAAAATTTATGTCATAATAGGAATATCCATTTCATTTGCATTGGTTCAGGAATGAAAAAGAAAGTGAGAGAATGCCCCACCTTTTGATCCGAAAGACACCAGAAATGAAGAAAACTTTTTCAAAGAGGCTACCTACATATATAAATGAAAGGTTTGTATGTCTTGCCAGTTCAGTTCAACTGCAGATAATTTCACTATTCTTGGAGTTTCTGAGGAAGATGTCATTGTAAGAAATAAAACTTGAAAAAGAAAAAATCAAGAGCAACAACTAAAAAACCAAAACAAAGCAACCCCAATGCGAGTGATTCCAAAATGGAGGATTGATTTATTATAATGTTGTATGAGAAACTGAGCCCCTCCTAAAATTGTTTAAATATTGAAATTTTTTCAATTTTTTTTTTATAATTGGAAACTTTATGTAATAACCAATAGGACTGAGTGGAAAAAGTAAAAAAAAAAAATGGAAAACAACAATTTTAAAGGTGGTGGTAGTCTCCTTCAGGTCCGCCAAAGCTTTTATTTCAAGCTGATAGATTTAATATTTTCAATAAGAAAAATATTGTGCTGTATTTCAAAATTAATTTAAATTGATTGGAAGGACTTTTTGTTTGAAATTGCTAAAAAATTCTGATTTAATTGCCATTTTTAACCACCTGTCATCACAATGTAATTCTCTTTATGAAAAAATCTTTCATAAATAAAATATACTTTTCTGAAACTTTATTTGAGAAATATTTGCAAATTTAAAGTTTAATTAATCTGATTTGAAATAAATATTACTTTAAGATCAAACTATCGCAGATATGCATTTTTAACACAATGGTTTGTATTTATTTAAGGTGTTGACAGTTTCACTGACAGAAGTTTATCTAATTCTTTTCTACGGTTGACATATTTGTAAAAGAATTTTGTGGAATATGACATGAGTGTTTTTTTTTTTAAATATAATTTTGAACTACCAGTAATTTTTAAAATTTAGGAAAATATTCTTTGTATTCTAATGTTTCATCGAATTTTAGTTACTTTGAATTTACTGTAGTTATCGCTCTTAATTTCTGATGATGTTTTTAGACGTTCGTATTTGCAAACATCAGCATGTTTATAGGCACAAGCAAAAACTATTTTAAAGATCGGGTGCCGTACGGGTTGAAGCCAAGAGATACCGAACAGCTTGTCACGTGTGAACAGCTGCTTCAACAACAGGAAAGGAAAGGCTTTTTTGCATTGTTTCATAACTGGCGATGAAAAGTGGATATATTACGATAACCCTAAGTGTAGAAGATCGTGGCGTAAACTTGGTTATGCATCAACATCGGCGGCAAAGTCGAATATCCATGGTTTGCAGCTTCCGCTCTGCATTTGGTTGGATCAGCTGGGTGTAGTTTATTATGAGCTGCTCAAACTGACCAAAACCATCTTGGGAGGTCGCTATCGACTACAACTGATGCACTTAAACCGAGCGTTGAAGAAAAAACGGCCGTTATATGAGCAGACACACAACAAAGTAATTTTGTAACATGACAACGTTAGGCTAGATGTTGCAAAACAGGTGGAAACCTACTTGGAAACGTTTAAATGGACAATCCTACCTCCCCACCGTATTAATCAGGCATTGCTTCATCCGATGTTATTTGTTCTGATTGACGGCACATGGCCTGGCTGAACAGCATTTTCATTCTCATGAAGATGCAAAAAAATGGGTTGACTCGTGGTTAGCCTCAAAAGAGGTGTCGTTTTTCCGATGTGGAATTCAAATGCTGACGGAAAGATTGTAAAAAGTAGTCGCTAGTGATGGACAATATTTTCAGTGACATTTTTCTTGCTAATTTTTGTAAGTAAAACATTACTTTTCATGAAAAATCAGCAAGAACTTATTCAAGATACTAACACACGCTCGCACAAACATGATTTTTTTTCTCTGCTGTCATGCTCATGGAGAGAGAGACGTTAGCGAGACAGCATTGGCTCAGTTCATTCTCTTTACTACCAATTATTAAACTTTTCTTCTAATTATGAAAACTCTTGCCACATGTTTTCTCTTTTTTACGACGCCATATTTTATTATTTTGCAATGATTATGTCGTCGAGTAAGGAAGAATATATAACGCTCTCACATCCTGATTGCGCACTCTGGAAGAATGGTAGACTTTGGAAAAGCAGTAGCTACTCTAACATCTACGCATTGTTCATTCAGTAATGAATTAGAACACTCATAGCTACAGGCATATGTTTACATGGTATATCACATGCTAAAAGTCTGCCTTCTTCTACCGAGCACCCATAGCTCAGAGATAGAATCACTGACTGATGACAAATTGGTCGGGTTTCAATCCTGGCTAAAAAGTACTCGAATGTCTAACCGTATTGTTGAGCTGTGATACAGTGAAACAGATCTGTCTGTGGATGACTATATATATATTCTCTCTATTATAATAAAGACCATTGTGTAAGGACAAAGATGGTTATGTGTGTGTGTGTGTGTGTGTATATATATATATATATATATATATATATATATATCCCTCCTGTCACACTTAGGGATTTGGATAATTTTTATTTTGTTATGTCTTATGGTAAGACACTCAACAGAAGGTATATCAATATATATGTTGCCGTCATTTTAGATAGAATATTGATAAAAATACTTTGCTGTCGTTTTTGATGGCACGAGCCCACACGTAATAAAATAAAGATTTTGGCATAAATTTTTTTTTAAGTTTGGGGAATATTTATTATCATGGCTAATTAAAAAAATTACCATTGACTCGTGACTGTTTCATTCTGTTCTTGTGACAACCCTGATGTTTTTATTCCATAAAAGACACATAATCTGTTTTGGAATAAGAATAAGATGCAAATTTTTAGATTCAACCAGCATCGCTTATCTCCAGGATTCTGACAAGCATCTTAATTCTGAACGACAAAAAATACAAATCTTGCTACAGAATTATTTCTTATTTCTAATCTATGCTACATAAACAAAGATGTAGAGGATTCCAGTTTCATTACAATATTTTGTTACGAGAATGTATTTATATATAAAAATAATATTAATAACGTCTAAAAAGTTGTAGTAAGGGATTCTATTGAGTCCTACTTGTTGTTACAAAAAAGTCTTTATTCAGAAAGTAGTCACAAAAATAAGGAAATTAAAAATAGAACGTTTGGAAGGTTGTAGAATGTTCTAGAGAGTTCTAAAAGGTCCTAGAAGTATGCAAATTAGGTGTTAAAAAAAATAAGTTTTGGGCACGGAGCCATCAATTTTTTTTTTTTTTTTTTTTTTTTTTTAATCATTTCACCCCGAGCAAGGCAGAAACGCCACTGATGTGCAGGGGGTTACATAAATGTAAAAAGATTAATTAGAAAAGAGTGAGGAGTACAAGCTAGTTAGAAAGGAACAATAGAAAGCTGAGAAAGCAGGTGCAATGACAGGTACATAGGTGGAGAGAAAGGGAAGGTTATACAGGGGAGGGGAGAGAGCTAGAGTCCAGTGGTTAGTAGATGAGTATTAACTTTGCTTTTAAATTTCTGGAGGTCGTAGCCGTCAGGAAAGCAAGAATACGGGAGTGAGTTCCACAGGCGGGAAGTGCGAGAGAGGAAGCTGCAGGAGTAGAATTGTCGTCTGCGTTTGGCTAATCTGACTGTGAATGGGTGGGACCCAGTTGCCAGTCTGGTTGCACGGGTAAACACCTGTTGAGGAGGCATCAGTGACTTAAGCTCATCCGAGCAGAAGCCATGAAAGTATTTATAGAAGAGACAGAGGGAGTAGGAGGATGGGTTGACCTCTACATCTCCGGGAGATTCAGGATGTATATCCAGCCGTAAGAATCCCTAAGTCGACGACAAAAAACAAAACCATGAAACAATTGATAAAAGGATGTGCTGACCTCATCAGCACTGGTTTCGATTCAGGATTTATATTCCAGCCGAAAGAATCTCTCTAGTCGACGACAGACAAAAACTTGAGAGAGTTGTTAAAAGGATTTTGCTGACACATCAAATCCTGTAAAAATTCTAGGATCGAGGTCCAGCCGAAAGAATTTCACAGACAAAGTCTAAACAACTAAAACCTGAAAGAGAACCCCATGGAACTATCTGGGTAAATACATATTTTTGCCTTTTTCATTGACCAAGCCAATAATTAGTTTTTATATACACATTTAAGGATTTCCAAAAAGTATAGCACTTAAGTTCCCTACCAACTTAACTGAGTAAGATATTTGACACCTTCCCTCCCCTTCTCTTCCTCATAACAATTCGCCTTACCTTCTCTTTCTCTCCTCGTAACACTTTGCCGTGACAGTAGTAAACTCTACGTCTTTTGATCTGAATGCCAAAACTGTAGTGTATATTTGTATTTTAATCTAATGTCTTGTGAATTAAATATTTGTCTCTGATTTATCTCTGAGTTTTGGTCAATCGTTTTTTTTCTTTTGTTACACTTAATACGTAACAATTTATATTTATGATTTGACATGACGCACGATCGATCAAACACATCATGCAGGAAATAAGAAACAACACCATAGTAAATAATAATAAACGATGTAGTAACAAATAATACAATACATTGAGAGAAGCAAGTGAATAGAGGAAGAAGTTTTCTCCCTTGGAATTGTTAAGAGATGCAAAATGTTCATTGGAAGAAATTCAATGAAAGATTGATTGTTACATACAGTTCTTGAGTTGTTGAGTTCCCATTGGAGTTTCTATTGGAAAATGTGTGTGCACCTGCATGTGAAATGTTTGATCAGATCAACGCCAGTCAGTCAGGTAGGAGCAGCAAGATGACAAGCTATAATGTAATGGAGAAACTTCAACCATGAAAGGTTGTGTTGCACATTGTCCTCTTTCTCCTTCTTTCTTGTGTGCTGATTCATTTTACTTCTTATCCATCTCTTCTGTAACCAAACCCTTATTTCGATTTGCTGTATGGTGATACTTTATTAAGTGCATTTATTTTTTCTGTTTTCCATACAGCCGAAGGGGGAAAAACGAATCCTCACTTTTCCTTAGTCAGTCAGTGAAGTGCCATACGTGAAACATGCTTGGGCGATCATGTCTTGAAAGAGATATGATTGACTGGGCAGAGGATTATCCCACAGTAGGTTAGCACTGCTTTCTGCGGTAGACTGGTTGCCAGCCAAGGCTATAGAACCCAATCTGTCCTGTTATTTGACTCAGAGATAGAGGGGAAAGAGATATATTATTAAGTAGTAATTAGTGGGGGATCAGCTTATTACTTCATAATAATATAAAACTGATCCCAGACTTTATGCCCGTCTTAATCATGTTTTCAACTATTATATTCAATCAGTCAGTTAAGTGCCATACGTGAAACACGCTTGGGCGATCATGTCTCGAAAGAGACATGACTGACTGGGCAGAGGATTATCCCGCAGTATGTTGCCATTGCTTTCTGCGGTAGACTGGTTGCCAACCAAGGCTATAGAACCCAATCTATTCTGTTATTTAACCCATAACTGAAAGGAAGAGATGGATTAATACCCTTCCCAAGGGTATTTGCGCGTAAGTGAATACAATGGATTCGAGTGGAATTCGAACTCGGCTCCCCGATTTCTCGTTCCGAGCAGATATCCAATGCACCACAACGCACATCCTTAGTACGTTACTGTAAAGTGAATTCCATACTACCTCATCTAGACTCCCTATTTTCTGAGTTGTTAAAAGTTAGGCAACCCGAAACTTCTCTAATATACGGGATATTATGTTCATTCTCCTTCTACCAGACATCTTGACTAGTGGGTCTCGTCATTGGCATGACCCAATGATTGATGGAGTGAACAGTAGGACAAATCGGTAATGACGCTGTCACTGCAAGATAGTCTCTCATGAAGAGGCACCAATCGATAGTTTAAGTCCAGCTAAAAGCTTATTCTTTATTATTGGTTAATATTAGTATTATTTAACGATCATAAAATGAAATTAAATATGATTATATATTCTAATCATAAAATATAAGCTTGCAATCTATTTCTATAGAGTTACTAGTTGGGAAAGTTCTGTAATGTATTGCCATTCATCCTTATTCATGTCTGACCCCGTAATTGTTAATAGAATATTAATTCGGAAAAGAATGATTCTTATACAATTTAAAAATGTTTCGTCTTTAAATAGTCCCCAAAAGGTTGATAAACCGTAAATAGCAAATCAATCTTGTCACATAGAGAAAAAGTAAAATTGGTACAAAGATGAATAAATGATTAAGTGATGCGAGTTATCTCCCCTAACTGATTCTAGTTATCTAAACTTATTTATAAATGGAACTTTGTCTTTGTGTGTGTCTGTGTGTCTGTGTGTATCCGTTACCTATAGACTCCGAAATGAGTGAACCGATTTTCTTGAAAATTTACACAGTTGTACTATAAGCGTCTGCGAGTGTTCTTAGCTAGGTTTTGTGTCGAGGTACCCCCGAGAAATATCAAAAATCGATAATCGAAAAAATCGGGTTATAGAAGGAGTGGTCCGATTTAAATCAAACTTGATACACTCATAGACAGAGACATAAGAAACGATATTCAGAAGTTTCAAGGTTGCAGTTCTTACAATAGTGCAGAAAATCGATAATATATATATATAAGAGGCAAGATGTTTGTGTGTGTGTCTGTTTATCTGCCTGTATGTCTGTATTTTTTTTTTCAGCCCTTTTATTTTAGTTTTTGCTTCGGGTTTAGCTCTAAGTAGGTATAATTGTAGTTCTTAGTCTCAGCCATGATACCATTTACTCAGAAGACTTATTTGGCCTTGAAAATTCAGCTTACGACGAAAAAAACTTATTTGATATCAATACCAGGAAATCAAAATTTGACTTACATCCATTCATTTGTTTTTTCAGTCTACAGTTTCGCTTTAACTGGAAACAACTATTGCTTTTTAGTCTTTCGAGCCAATGTTCAAAGAGTCTGAGCTCCAGGACCATGGATTAGTTTTAAAGCTTTCTAATGAAAGCTTTAAAACTAATCCATGGTCCTGGAGCTCAGACTAACCCGAGCAACGCCGGGCTATACTGCTAATCTCCCATAAACATGGAAAACAGATTGAGAAAAATCTACACTATCGATTGAACAAAGTGTTCTGTTAAAAAATTTCGTTAAAGTTACCGAGTATGATGGCAGACAACTGAAAAGGGCCGGAGCGTACAACTGCCGAAATGTTGGGAATTTAACAGTAAAGATGAGGATGCTCTAAAGCGGATGATGGACGGTCAGGCTGGTTAAGATACTTGGTATCTGGTTCGGTTCCAGCCGGCAGCTGGTCGGAGTTTCGGAAGAAGTTCGAACAGGTTGCGTGTCTGTGGACTTGAAGGCATGTTTCCTTGAACGGGAGGGCGAAAGTATGTGTTTGATACATCTAACCGATTCTCCTTTTACCGGCTCTTCGTTCTTTCACTCCCGTCTGTCGAAATAAAGGATTTCATTGGAGACCTTTTCGATTTCCTCCGGAGAGGAACGTCTCCACCGCAGGGTCTGCTGCTTCCATTTTACCAAATGTCGTTAGACAACGCCGAGCCATGATATACGCTTCCTTGAATTTCTTGACATTATCAGAAAATAATAATGAATAAATTTAAAGCCAAAGTTTCTAAAATTCAATAACATTAGATTCTTCTTCTATTTGCCTTGTCCTTTCAGGATGTAGGCGATCATGGCCTTCCACGTCTTCCTATCCCTTGTGGCTCTTAGCACGCTTTCTCCTGTTACATTAAGCAACCCCCGCTCTGTCATCCACCTGCTTAGGGCCTTCAAATATGCTGTCCACTGCTTACTCCTGTTTCTTTTTCCCTCTATCTGGCCTGTGAGTATCAGGTTCTCCAAGCCCTCTTTCCTCATTGCATGTCCCAGGAACTTTAGTTGTCTTTTTCTGATGCTCAGTATTAATTTCCTTTTCGTTTTCATCCTTTCCAAAACCTCATCATTGCTCACATACTCGATTCATGATATCCACAGCATCCTTCTGTAGAACCACATTTTAGTTGCTTCAAGTTTTTCCTTTATCTTTGATTATATTGTCCAGCATTCACTGCCATGTTGAAGAACCAACATCATATAACAATCCAGTACTCTCTTATTTGTCTCTAATGAAAGTTTCTTGTCTCTTAATACTTTACTCAGCTTCCGGAACGCATCTTTCGCCATGTCAATTTGCCTTCGAATCTGTGTCACACTTTCTGTCTTCTGTTAGAACACTTCCCAGCATCCACGGAAAGGAAACTACAAGACCTCCTATAGAAGGTAGCTGAAGAGAGTGACAAGAAAGGACTATAAATAAACTGCAAGAAAACCGAATGCATGGTCATCAGCAAAAATGGCAGCCCAAAATGCCATGTACAGGTGGGAGATACTAAAATCAAGCAGGTACAAAAATTAAAACATTAGATTACAGAGAATATTTTCCGAGAACTTAAAAATTAAATAAAAACTGAGTTCGCGTCATTTCCTTCGATAATGTTTTACAGATAAAATCTCCGTAGAACAAAATTAGATCTGTCATCACACTGTCAAACACGTTCACATGGCTTCTCCTATGTGCCGTGTCCCTTCAGGGCGTAGGCGATCATGGCCTTTCACATCTTATCTCGTGTCGCTCTTAATACCCCTTCTTCTGTAACCCCCCACCAACCCTGCTCCGCCATCTCTTTGCCGAAGTCCATAAATCTAGAATATAAATGTATAGAAACTAGTATGACCAAAAAGTGAGGGATCAGTTTATATATTGATTATAATAGAGAATTGATCCCCCATTTTATATCCGCATTATAATTTCTTATTAGTTTATCAAATTCTGATTCTGTATGAATCCACCTCTTCTCAATACTGATTAGTTATTTATAACTCTTCTTCTATGTGCCATGCCCCTTCAGGATGTAGGCGATCATGGCCTTCCACATCTTCCTATCCCTTGTAACCCTTTTCTTGTTACTACTCCAAAACCCTGCACTGCTATCCATCTGCTCAAGTCTTTAAAGTGTGTCACGCGTTAATTTCACTTGTCTCTGCTTCCTCTCAATTCATCTTGTGAGAATCAGATTCTCCGAGCCTTCCTTCCTCATTACATGTCCCAGAAACTTCAGCTGTCTTTTAATGGTGTTAAGTATCAGTTTCCTATTCGTTTCCACCCTCTTCACATGGCTACTGTCGGTTAGAATCACAGCCACTGTTTGGTTAGAAAATGCATTTCTCCGATATTCTAAACTAAAGGTAAATAATATTTGTTTCAAATCAAATTAATTAAACTTTAAATTAGCTAATATTCCTCTAATAAAGGTTCAGAAAAATACATTTTATTTTGGGAAGAATATTAAGACACTGAAAAATGCCTAAAAATGGTGCTAATCAGTTATTTTAGGGAAAAAAAGAAAAAAAAAGGAGAAATGAATTTTTTTTCCTGCTAATTTAAGTTAATTTTGGAAATACAGCAAACCATTTTGTTTATTAGAAATATCATATAATAATTCTGTTTGTTCCTTCCTTAGTTATTTATTTATTTAGTTCCTCCGTCCGTTAGGCCACTTACTCTCTACACGAGCTTTTCCTTCTCCTCAGCCTTCCTCTCACCTTTGCCAAACGGAAGGGTAGTAAAGAGTAAGAGAGTAGAATGAGAGAGCCTATAGCATTACCGTAGCAGTAGCAGCTTAAACTGTTGGTTGTAGCAGTAATTGTGTGTGTATATGTGTGTGTGCACTGTACAATATAATAAAAATAGGTAGGTTTGTTGTTCTATCCCGCGACCTAATAATGAAATATCTGGCCTCTACACCCTTGGCCATTGCTCAGTTGGTCTTTTCTGTTTACAATGGACACAGAAGCCATGATTTTTCAGTAATAAAAAAAATTCTCTTTCAAAATCTCTTATAAAATAGCGTACAGTATTTTGGTTATGGTCTGTGCATACGCTGCTTAATATAAGATTACAGTTAAGTAGCTTCTATGGACATTACTTTTATAGATATTTTAATAAAATGACACTGTGTTATCGTTATTTTATTATCCAATATCTTTATGTTTGAAGACGTTACTATCATTTGTAGTATGACAAAGTAAAGATTTTTCCAGGAAATCATAATTATCCTTCCGTGGAAATTTCATGGGTTCGGCTAGTTAGATTTAATCCATTAGCTTGAAATTACAAAATAAAAGATTAAATAATGATTTTCCATTTTGAAAAATCCATTTTAAACATTAGGTAACGCTTTTTTTTTTTTTTTTTTTTTCAGTGATGTCCCTATTATAAAGGGACACGGAAAAGTTCTCGGTCGGGTAAAAGTTCTTTGACGGGTTATTTTAAGCCGCTTATGTGAATGATCACACTTTTGATTTTCTGTTACAAACGCAGAACAAAAAAAGCAAAACAAAACAAAAGACCTTTTTATTGTGTTCGCTGGCCATCATCCCTCGCTCGCTTTTCCACCTGCTTTTCCGTTGTCT
Organism: Ascarosepion bandense; assembly: GCA_037127315.1. NCBI lineage: Eukaryota > Metazoa > Mollusca > Cephalopoda > Sepiida > Sepiidae > Ascarosepion > Ascarosepion bandense. The sequence goes on from JBBBDQ010000984.1 coordinate 1,566,790, forward strand.
ACATTCAAGATTAACCCACATTAATTATTTAGTGATTTTTTTTTTTTTACTGGAAAGCCAGTGAAGTGGAACAAAACTTCGCTTTTACTTACAGTTGAAAGGTTTTTTCTTTCTTTTTTAACTTGATATCTAGATCTGTTTGTTCCTTTCCCGATAAAAGAGAGAGTGGCCGAGAGACACAAAGACGAATTTCGCTTTTGTGTTCCCTGTGTAATATCTCTCAGCTGGACCTTTGTGCAAGATGAAATTTTTATTGTTCTTCCTAACTTGAACCTTCTATTTAAATAATAGAGCCAAGCTCTTGCTTACAGCCTTTAACGCTTAACAAAAAGAACAGTATTGATTATTGATATTTTTTATACTATTCTTCCCCTAATAAAAGGCCCAAGAGCCACTCAAGATAGTGTATTACTAAATAAAGTTATCGTAAGTGCATAATAAGAGAGAGCGAGAAATGAATATCATAATGATTTTTTACCATAATATTCACCTTAAGACCAAAAAAACACTCAAGTGTTAATAGAGTAAGCGGTACAGTTTATGTGGGGGAGAGAACGGTTAACCCGAAATTTGAACGGCTTAAGATTGTAGTGATCGAGAAACCATCCTCTCAGGAGTTGATTCCGCAAAGTAGCCGTTCATGAGAAGAAACTGCTCGAATGGAACTTGCATCCCATCAATCGAAGGTAGTCCGTTACTAAGTGTGTGACATGACGGGTCTTAGCTGTGTGGTTAGAACTGGGGGAACTAAGGAACGTAGTTCGCCTGAGCACTTTCCATGCAAATAACGATAGAACATCGAGAGGCTTGCAACTTTTCGTTTGTTGGAAAGGAGTTGTAGGGGTGGAAATCAGACGGATTCTTATCGGACGGCAGTGTACTGTAGAAACATGACTAGCAATGAGCAGTATTAAAAAAGAATAAGACGAAAGATCCTTAGCTATGGATAGCGGAGTGAGAACAATCACAGATTAAATAAAGTGCTCAGTTTGAAGGATATCCGAAAAAAAAACCCAAATGCCTGGAAAACCAAACTGGTTACATTCCATCATCGCCGGTTGGACTACAAAGTGCCACCAGTCACGGTGAACGGGTGTCCCTTCGAAGAGGCCTCGTGTCTTGAGAGACAATTGAACAATAAACTCACCCGAGACCTCAAATGGAGCCCGTGCACAAGATGCGAGAAAGATGATCAATTACCCTGTCACCCTCCAGTCAGTCTTGGTTGTGAAGGTTAGAACTCGGGGAACCAAAGAATGTAGTTCGCATGAAATGGAAATAGCGATAGAGCAGCAAAAAGATTGCAACTTTTCGTTTATGGGAAACGGGTTGTAATGTTGGAAATTAGACGGACTCGTCGGAAATTAGATGGGAGACAGTGTACTGTAGAAATATGACGAGCAGTATGTAGTACTAAAAAGAACAAGACAAAAGATCCCTAGCTATGGATAGCGGCGCGAGAACAATAAGAGTTCTCCTCGTACTTGTAGGTGATAAATTATTTCCTACAATTCTACCCTACTCTAGTTATATTTCATCATCGCCGATCGGACCCTCAACTACTACTACTACCATTTAAGATAAACGGATGTCTCCTTGGGGAAACCTGGTGCCTTAAGCGATTATTAGGACATAAAATCACTCAAGACCTCAGATGAAACTCGTACATACGATCCATGCAAGATTCAGGAAAAAATGATCATTTTAGAACTCGTGGAACTAAGGAATGTAGTTCGCATGAACATTTTCCATGGAAATAGCGATAGAGGACTTCAATGAATAGCTTGTGGGAAAGAGGTTGTAAGGTGAAAAATAACTCATCACCCACAAGAACGCGGAGACACTTTTGGACTCTATCGAAACTGGAAAGTAAGACTGTGAAGCTCCTGCCTATATATGGCAGCAGTCCTCCATTTTCAAAACGATAGTAACAAAAGTTTTGATGATAAATTTTTTTTTATTAAATTTGGTGTATGTTTTTTCATCATGGTAAGTTCCCTTTTTAGCGAATTTAATAGAGTTCCTTACTCTTAAATTAAAACAAACACGTCATTAAAATATATATGTTCAGACAAAATAAAATGTATTTTTTGTATTAAATACTATTAATAAAAAAATATTAGGAATATTTAGAAATTCTTGATAAAATCCAAAAAGAACCTGCAATGTTATCGGTCCTGACCTGGCATCTCAGGTTCCTTTCCCACCGCCGTAACGTAGCTTCTCTGTGCCTTTTCTATAAATACTTTCATCGTAATTGTTCTGATGAAGCATTCTCTTTTGCTACGCAGACTTTATTTTCAATTGAAATGCCGAGATGTAACCGTAAGTTTTATTATAAGAATTTTTTCTTTTGAATTTCTCGCTTGTGGAACTCTCTTCTGTCTTCGCAGTCAACTTCGATCTTCAAAAATTTAAAAGCAATGTCAATATTTTTGTCTTCGTAATTCTTGTTCTTTTCTTGTCCTCTTTCCTTAATAGTAACTTTTCTCATATTCTTAAGCGATCTGTACCCTTTGCGTCTTAGTGGCATTATTGCCTTTCATCTTTAAAAATTTAAAAGCAATGTCAATCGTTATCTTCTGTCTTCTTAATTCTTGTTCTGTTATTGTCCTCTCTCCTTAATAGTAGCTTTTCTCATATTTTTAAAGACTCAGTACCCTTTGCGTCTTAGTGGCTTTATTGCCTTTCAACTTCAAAATTTTAAAAGCAATGTCAATCGTTATCTTCTGTCTTCTTAATTCTTGTTCTGTTATTGTCCTCTCTCCTTAATAGTAGCTGTTCTCATATTCTTAAGAACTCAGTAACCTTAAAATTTCAAGAGGAAATAGCCATTTTCAACATGTCAGTTTAAGACATGTATGTGGCGCAGTGGATATCGGTTCGGAACGAGAAATCGGGGAACCGAGTTCGAATTCCAGTTGAATTCATTGCATTCACTTACGCGCAAATACTCTTGGGAAAGGTATTAATCCGTCTCTTCCCTCCAGTTATGGGTTAAATAATAGGACAGATTGGGTTCTATAGCCTTGGTCGGCAACCAGTCTACCGTAGAAAGCAATGGCAACCTACTGCGGGATAATCTTTTGCCCAGTCATTCATGTCTCTTTCGAGACATGATCGCCCAAGCGTGTATCGCGCATGGCACTTAACTGACTGACTGATTGTCAACCCCGTTTAAACAAAGAATTAAAAAATTTCTTATGCCAGAGGCTTGGTCTAGTAAACGAAGGGGTGGGGGAATATTGGCTTTTATAGGGTTAAGCTAGCGGAATCTTAGTAGTAATTTCTTCTATGGTAGTGGGAGGTATGTGGTTTGACCATTGAGTGAGTAGTGGTAGGTAGGAGGGAAAAGGTAACTGCTTAGCCAAATTTAAAAAAAATATATTGTGACTAAATGGAAGAATTATATAGTTATTGCAATTTAAATTTATTCCTGTGACGACACATACTAATAATTTCTCTACGTTTATTCAGAAGTACATTCTGATATTGAAATTTCAAAATTTTAATTTTTTCTATTAAACATAGATTACATTTGTCTCTTAAGCGATTAGGGGCCCTTGCCTTGTCTATCAGGCCTCCGCTTTATCTGTGGATTTAGGTTATTTTCTTTTAATTCCCAGTATTTTCGGGAAAGGCCTATTTGATAACTTAAATTGGGGTTAGTGAAGGAGTGCTTGTGTGTATAAAACCATTGCTTCCAAATTACCGCCGAAATTCCGATATAAACGTTATATTTCTCTTTATTTTCTTTAGAGTTGATGGTGGTTTGATAGATCACATTTGCAGATCTACATTTACCCTTAACCGGACAATTATCTCTAGATCTATAATTACAGGGAGTATAATCCTCTTTTCTGTATTGGACTCACTACACTTCTTCAAGATTTGGTTATTGTAGGAGCTAATAATGTTATACATCTTGATCGTTTTCCTACTGAATATTTTACTCAGGGGGTTTTCTTTATGAAAATGTTTACTTATTAGTTCAAGAAAGATCTTATAGTGGGTTGCTTTTTCTAGTTGTAGTGAGATTCCGTTCTCGTAAAGGGTAATTGTATACTTGTTGCAGGTTAACGGAATTTGGTCTGGTGGTAGATAGCCCACTATAAGTCATAAAATGATTATAAAATCAAGAAAAGCAAGTTGAGTTGAAAATACCATTTATATATACACATGTCAATTAATGTTTTACAATTAAAGCAATACTTGAGTATAGGTCCAACGGAGGTTAGAATGTTCATGAAAAATAATAAGCTGAAAGGGATTTAAGACTTAGGAATGTGGGGAGCAGAGGTATGTGAGGAATGTCTTTGAAGTAGTCGCTTCTTAGGTCAGTAAGTATTTTGAGACAGGGGAGAAGGAAAGAGGCAAGCGTAGTAACTGATCGACTTAAGTCAAGGGGATATTAATTACACTCTTCTCCTCTCTTCAGCCCGTCTCCTGGGGTCTTGTCTGTATCCGCTTTTTATATCTACTTTTTGGATCAAAAGCAGCTCGTTTTGGGATTTCATACTTGTATTTTATTCTGGGCTTCCCATTGGCTGGTAAATAAAATTTGCGCAGGCTCGCGAAATGGAAATTTGATATTTGATTAATTTTTATTTTTCAACCGGAACATCTGCGCAAATACACCTGCGCAAAGACGACATTTGTTCATTTGCTTTCTGGTCGTTATAGAGCAAACATCCGGTCCCTCGCTTTTGCTCGGTCGGTATCACCACAATCTTACCAATGTTAATATTTGATAGTCTACAGGACGGGGTGGGGGTTGAACCATATAATTTTCTTTTTTCCTATGTTTACTTTTAGCCTTTTACGATTCAGAATTACTAGGGGGCGTTAAATAATTTATCTTTATATCCGTTACTCTGGAAGGCCTTATCATATAGTTTTTTGTTATTCCTAAAGATTTTAAGGCTAAAGGATAATCGGTTAATTCTAATATTAACCATCCTCGGTATTTTCTTTATAATGGCGTCAGGATGGTTGGAATTAATATTGATGTAGCTAGGGATTTCATTATCCTTATGGTACGGTTTAAATGAATTATTATCGAGGTTGAGGGTAATGTCTAGTAATTCACAAACTTTAAGTTGGAAGCAATTCCATTTTAAACTCTAGCATACTGAAGGTCTTAATGATTTTCTTCTGGATTTTCATAGTCAAAGGTTCATTACTATTCGGGATGAACATAAGTCCATCATCTCGGTATAGGCCTACGTGTTTAGGATTCACAACTTTATTAAGGGTGTCTAGGATATAGATACCTATTAAATCGGCAACTTGGGCTGAATCATGTGCTCCCATGGGAACGTCAAATTTACTATTGTGACTTTTAGTCTAGGTAGAATCGGTAAGGGCAAGGAGGAATTTTCTCGCTACTAGAATAATATTAATTTCTTCTTCTGTGATCTCTAGTTTCTAGGGAAATTAATACAGTTTACTAGGAGATCTCTCGATATAGACGGATAGAAGTCTATATATATGAGTTACAGGTTTGTCGCTTAACTGATTGATGTAACCTTCAGTAACATAACTCCAGATTTTCACAGATGGACCTGTCCGTCCACTCGTCAGAGGGTATCAGCAATTGATTGCTAATAATTCTCGAATTTTTTTTTATATGCACACATCATTGGTACAATTTTTTTTTATCGTGCATGTGTACTTGAATATGTTTTCGATTAGAGGAAATATGACAAAGTGGAAGAGAAACTTTTCGTACGACGCGTTTCCTCCTGTAGAACTTCATCAGACTAACTTTATGATGTCTTAAAAGACGAAACCCGCCCAACAAAAACGTTTTTCCCACCAAATCATTTTTGATATATAAAAAATTATATATCGTTGTCCCATTTATGTATATACATATAATTATGATTAACTTTGTTTTTTTTATTTAAAATTAATTTAATTTACATTGCGACACGGAAATTTCTGTTTCAAGATTTTACCTCATCATCAGGCAATGTTGATTTATTCTCGTGAAAATGATTTACATTTGAATGTAGAAAACAATACGCTTGTTATTTAAAGAGTTAATATGGATGGAGGAAGAGAGAAAAATATATGTGTTTAATTTAACTAATCAGAATGAAGTTCAACTTTAAATTTGAAAATATAGATCATAGTTTGGGGAATACAGGTTTTCTCCTTTCAATCTTAACGGGAGAGTGTCAGTCCATTGAGCTACAGGCTAGATTACTCTCTTCCGGTGCGATGTAACAATGTTTGTTACAAGATTATTGTCTTAGCTTTCTCTGTATCCCAGCATTGTTTAAAAAAAAAAGAAAGGAAAAAAAAGAAAATATTCTATATTTTTGATCTAACTTAAAGGGGCTTTTGAGTATAACCATACTATTTTTATTTCGGTTCAGAGTGCATTTTTTTTCAATTTTTCATAAACTCTTAATTTGTAAAAAAATTCATATCTATTTAATTAATATTATATCATAATACAATACAAATCATCGGTTATATATAAGTTAATTTCTTTTATGAAGAATTTTTAACCATATTTTAAGGTAAACGTTTTGCAATGTTTACATGAAATTTATTTCATTACGTTTATTTAATAGATTTTTATTCTTAATAAATTTAATATATAGTTTTGCATATAGACACAAGGGTCGTTTAAAGACTATCATATTCTAGCTTTTAAAAAAAAATTTCTATTTTATTGTGGGAATTTTATTGGTTTCTTTTAGATACCAAAAATATTTCGATAGGGATGTTCTATTTCTGTACTTATCATTATTAAATAAAGAAGTGTGTTGATAAAATCTTTTTTCAGCCAATTCTTAGTACTACCAATATAAATCTTTATATTACTATGGTTTTCCATACAAGAAATAGTATATTGATAAACAATGGATTCTGTAAGGCACATGTCTTCCAAAGGACACTCTATAGGGTTCCTACAATTACATTTATTACTGTCTAAATTATTGATTTCAGTTTTTGGATGAATCTTATTTTCAGTTAGGTTAAGATTTTTATTTAAAATATTATTATTATGAGTTTTTATTATTTTTTCCAGATCATCCGTACAATTATAACTTAATTTTAGAGTATTTTTATTGAAAATCTTACTTAATGGATTATAGTTCGGAAAATATTTCTTAATCAAAGCGAGGAACTTTTTGCCTAGTTTACTGCTAAGCATTTGGTTTAAAGTGGGTGTATACCAAATAATTTTTCTATTTCTATTTTTCTTCGGGGGTAGATCTTCTATTTTACATATTTAATATTTGGGCTTTTATATCCATTTTTGAAAGGCACTATTATAAAAATTACTATGCTTATTAAACACTTCTTTTGCGGCATTTCTATTAATTCTATATTCTATGGATGAGGGTACGTGTTTAATAATGGCTGTAGAATGGCTAGATTTTGGGTGGATATATAAACAATTTGAATATTTTTAATATTTTTTTTTAATCATATCACCCCCAAGCAAGGCGAAAACGCCACTGATGCGCAGGGGGCTACGTAAGAGTGAAAAGACTGGAAAAGAGAAAAACCGGAAACCACATCCTAAACAGGAAGCAAGGGATGAGCCTCTTCACCTGTTCAATAGACGTGGGTGGAGTGTGAACCGGGCGATAGTTTAGTCTATCTACTCCAATTATATGGTTGGTATATATTTTTCTCTAAATTTAAAGTCACATCGAGGAAATCTGATTTTTGATATTTGTATTAATAGTCATTTTGAAATTAAATTTTTAAAATTCTCTATATATTAACTTTCTAATTTTATCTATTTTAAAATTTGTAGAATTTCTCACTACCATAAGGCCATCATCTCTGTTTAATCCAACATCTTCTGTATTTATATCATTATGGACCGTAAGATTATATAGCATAAATAAGTCAGCCAAATTTGAAGACTCGGTAGATCCCATTGTTATATCAAAATTTTCCCTGGAATTATTTTTTCTCCGTTGTTCTTTATTATGAATAAGAACAGTTTTATTTTTTGCATTCATTAGGATGTTTCTCTCCTCCTGCGATAGATCCGAATAAGCAGTGACAAATTTCAATGCAATAAGAATTGGTAATATTCCGCAATATCAAATTAGATTAAAGAACATTTGTTTTATTTTTCTTTTCTATTCAGTCGGTTAAGTGCAATACGTGATACACGCTTTGGGCGATCATGTCATGGGTAGAAGATTTTCTATTCTATTTAAAGTATAGCTGAAGGGAGAAGAGACGGATTGCATTAATAATTAGTAATTAGTGGGGGATCAGTTTAATACTTTATAACAATCGAAAACCGGCCCCCACTTTATGCCCATTAGAAGCTTTACTTATGTTTCCAACTATTATCTTCATTCAGTCAGTTGAGTGCCATACGTGATACACACTTTGGGCGATCATGTCTCGAAAGAGACATGGCTGACTGTGCAGAAGATCATCTCGCAGTAGGTTGCCATTGCTTTCTGCGCTAGACTGTTTGCCAGCCAAGGCTACTGAATCAAATCTGTATTATTTTTTAGCCCATAACTGGGGGGAAGAGACGGATTAATACCTTTCCCAAGGGTATTTGTGCGTAAGTGAATGCGAGTAATTCAAATGGAAATTCAACTTTTATATTACAAAACCAATTTGTTACATTAGTGGTATCGAGCCATAGTTTTAATCCAAGGTAATCCATCTTCTTCTTCTATGTGCCCCGTCCCTTCAGGACGTAGGCGATCATGGCTTTTCACGTTTCTCTATCTCTGGTGCCTCTGAGCACGCGCTTCTCCTGTTACACCATGCAATCCTCGTTCCGTCATCCACCTGATTAGGCCTTTCAAATATTTTATCCATTGCGTACCCCTGTTTCTTTTTCCCTCTATCTGGCCTGTCAGTATCAGGTTCTCCAAGCCCTCTTTCCTCATTGCATGTCCCAGGAACTTCAGCTGTCTTTTTCTGATGCTCAGTATTAATTTCCTTTTTGTTTCCATCATTTCCAAGACCTCATCATTGCTCACATGCTCGATCCATGATATTCGCTGTATCCTTCTGTAGAACCACATTTCAGCTGCTTCAAATTTTTCCTTCATCTTTGATGATATTGTCCTGCATTCACTACCATATTGAAGGACGGACAGCACGTAGCAATCCAGTACTCGCTTCTTTGTTTTTAGCGAAATTGTCCTGTTTCTTAATACTTTACTCAACTTCTGGAATGCTTCCTTCGCCATGCCAATTCGCCTTCAGATCTCTGTGTCGCACTTTCCGTCTTCTGTTATAACACTTCCCAGGTATTTAAATTTTTGTACCTGCTTGATTCTGGTATCCCTGACCTGTATTTGGCATTTTGGGCTGCCCTTTTTACTGATGACCATGCATTCGGTTTTCTTGCAGTTTATTTCTAGTCCTTTCTTGTTACTTTCTTCAGCTACCTTCTGTAGGAGGTCTTGTAGTTTCCTTGATTTGCTTATTTACTCTTTCGAATATTTTTTTTTAATCATCTCACCCCAAGCAAGGCATTCCACTGCCACTATTGCGCATGGGGCTACATAGGGGAAGGTAAAGAGAAGGAGTGGTTAGACATAGGGAATGTCAGGAGGAAGGTGACAGATGAGTAAGGGTACCGAGGATGAGGTTTGGGCAGATGGCAAGAGTGTTTGATAGAATGGGAGCAGGTTAGTGTGTTAGGAGGTGTCTATTGACCTTACATTTAAACTCCTGGAGATTGTAACCGTCGGGGAAGCAATCGTTTGGAAGAGAATTCCACAGTCGGGAAGTGCGAGGAAAGAAACTGTTGGAGTAGAAGTTACGGCTGCATTTTATCGGTTTCACTGTAAAAGGGTGGGATCTAGTTGCTAATCTAGTATCTCGTTCAAATTCGTATTTAGGAGGCACCAGTGATCTAAGTTCATCGGAGCAGAAGCCGTGAAAGTATTGATAGAAGAGACACAGGGAATCCACGTCACGCCGGTGGGAGAGAGATTGCAGGCGGTCTGCTAAGTCGGTATTTATCACATTACAGACCCTCCTCTGAACCTTATCGAGAAGCCCGAGGAGAACAGCAGGGGCACCCGACCAGATATGGCAGCAGTATTCAATGCACGGGCGGATGGTAAATTTATAAATGTGCAGGATAGATTTAGACGGAAAAAACTTCCGGGCCCTACACAGAGAACCGACTTTCATAGCAGCGGATTTAGCAATGGATTCGATATAGTCATTCCATTTGAGGTCCGCTGAAAGTGTGAGACCAAGGAGGCGTAGTGTTTTACTCTCTGGGAGGCAAACCTGGTCCATGCTAATGGGAGGTAGGTGAGATTGTCGATGATGGTTAATTGAGAGTAGCTTCGTTTTAGAAGCATTAAAATTTACTAGCCATTTCTTACCCCAGTCCAATATGGATTGGAGATCTTTTTCAATCTCGGCTGCGAGGTTAGCTTTGACGCCTACACCAGATTATATTTTTACTTATTTTTTTCAATATCAGGTCTTGTGGGATTTATTATCCTAGTGGTAGGATTTGTATCAAAGTTTTGTTTATGGTCTTTTATGGTCTTTTATGGTGATATAACACCCTTTTGTGTTGACTTCTGCTACTTTATCGCCTATTTTCAATCTATCGGTGTATTTTTAAAACTAGAAGAATTTATATTTTCAACTAAATTTTCTATGTTATTAATTACTTTTTTTATAGTTTTTTGTTAAAATTTTTTATAATTAGAGTATTAAATTCTTTTAGTGTTAATTTATAGAAATTTGCTGTTTTATCCGATTTTTTAATTTCTTTCACCTTCCAAGGTGCAGTTAGAAATAATTTGTTGCTTTTATGAAAAGGGAAACTATTTACTGGATCAAATAAATCATTTTCAAGTCCACACAGCTTTTCAATATATGGGGCGGTTTTTTAAGTTTTAAAATCATATATTTCCTGTTCTTTAGGTAAATTTTCCTTATGTATCTCCTTGCAAAGTCAATACTCATCTCCTTGCAAAGTCAATACTCATCTACTTGCAAAGTCAATATTCATCTACTTGCAAAGTCAATACTCATCTACTAACCACTGGACTCTAGCTCTCTCCCCTCCCCCGTATAACCTTCCCTTTCTCTCCACCTATGTATCTGTCATCGCACCTGCTTTCTCAGCTTTCTATTGTTCCTTTCTAACAAGGAACAGTAACCCCTGCACATCAGTGGCGTTTCCGCCTTGCTCGGGGTGAAATGATTAAAAAAAAAATTTAAAAAGAAATGAGTTTTCCATTTCATTCTTCGAATGAAATCCTCTGTTTTGTATAATATTATCAAATATTACGTTTTGTTATTATAAGGTATATTTTTCAGAGAGATTCTGAAATTTAACGTTTCCACATTTTGTTTAAAAGAAATAAATAAATACAGTGCCCTACTTTCGTGGAAGCGATTTATATCCAGGTGAAAAGAACCAACAGTTTTATAATTCCGAGTTTTCTGGCATTTACTTTTTTTTTAAAAAAAGTGCTCAGTATATCGTAGATCATAATATAATTATAATTAATTTTATTTTTTTATTTAAAATTAATTTAATTTACATTGCGACACGGACATTTCTGTTACTAGATTTTACCTCATCATCAGGCAATGTTGACTCATTGGTGTGCAAATGATTTACATTTGAATGTAGAAACAATACGTTTTTTTTAAAAAAAAGTAAATGCCGGAAAACTCGGAATTATAAAACTGTTGAGTCTCTTCACCTGAATATATATATATATATATATAGTCATCCGCAGACAGATCTGTTTTACTGTATCACAGCTCATCAGTACGGTTAGACATCTGATTGCTTTTTACCCAGGATTGACACCCGACCTAATTGGCGTCAGTCCGCGATTCTACCTCTGAGCTATGGGCGCTCGTTAGAAGGAGATAGACTTTTTAGCGTGTATATTATCATTATACACATGCCCAATAGCTGAGAGTGTTCTAATTCATTGCTGAATGAACGATGTGTAGATGCTAGAGTAGTTGGTGTTTTTCAAAGGCTACCATTCTTCCAGCGTTCCAGGGTGTGAGAGCATATATATATATATATATATATAAACTCAGCACATCATCTAAAGTTGTTATAAATTATAATCCATTTCAATGAACTAATTAGTTCATTTTATCAGACCACATTTTATTCGTTTCATTTGGTGTAAATATTTTCCCAGAATGAAACGAATGGTATTTGATGAAATTAACTAATTAGTTCATAGAAATGGATTATAATTTATAACCACTTTCGATGATATGTTGAGTTTCTCTTTAAAGATATCATATTGCTCTGGACAACATCCATTGAGCTCTCTATAGAGATCAATCTCTTAATATTTTATATTAAGTAGATCTTTTTGTATTATTTTCGCCGTTCACAGACTTGACATCATTATATATATATATATATATATATATATATATATATATATATACAAATGAATAAGAATAATTGTAATGATTAAAACATTAATTTAAAACAGTGCTCAATATAAAAATTGACCAATGAATATTTATTATTAATTATTACGTTAGAACATGTGAAAAAATAAAAACTACTACAAGATTGTACATTTTGTTTTGGCATTGAAAGTGCAATTTTAAAAAATTTTTTTTTTTTTTATAAGCGTTTCACCCCGAGCAAGGCATGTCACTGCCACTACTGTGCAGGGGGCTACGTAGAGTGGAGAAAGGATGATTAAATATAGGAAATGACAGAGGGTGGGTGATAGGCGGGTAAGGATGATGATAATTTTTTTTATTTTTGTTAGAACAACACTTCATTTTATTTTCGGTATTTTTTTTTCGTACGAGTTAAAACGATATTAAAGAAAGAAAAAGGGAAGAAAATATGAGAAAATAAGATGATAAATCAAGAAAAGAAAAAAGGAAGAGGAAAAACAATCTCCAGGTGTTTAAATGTAGGGTCAATAGACACCTCCTATCACACTAACTCCCAACTATTCTCACAACACTCTCATCTACCCAACCCTCATTCTCGGTATCCTTACCCGCCTATCACCCACCCTCTGTCATTTCCTATATTTAATCAGCCTTTCTCCACTCTACGTAGCCCCCTGCACAATAGTGGCAGTGACATGCCTTGCTCGGGGTGAAACGCTTATTAAAAAAAGAAAAAAAAAAGAAAAAGAAAGATACAGAAGAAATATTAAGTAAGGAAAAAAAATGAGAAAATGTAGAAAGGGGAGAGCCAATGAAAACAGCAAAGAAAGAGAAATTTTAAATTTGGGCCAGAAATGAATTGCAAATAGATTCTCTGTACTCAATTCAGAAACTTGGCATTATTTATTTTGATATGTTTTTCTCTTAGAACAAAGGATGACATGGTCATTTAATCAAAGAGAAGGAAATAACAGAAATGTAAGGAGCAGACAACGATGTATGAAAATTTCACTTCCATGTCAAAATGATTGTTTGCATCGCGTTACTTGATATGAAAGTATTTAAAATATTACGTTCTGTCATGTGCTGATGTTGTTGCCTTTTGTATCAATTAGCGTCGCATATGAACGCATTAATTTTCCCTAGTCGTGGGCTTTTATATTTTCTCTTTTAAATCTTTTCAAGATATCAGACATTAGAAGTATTAGAAATTAATCAGGAATTAGGAATTAGATAGTAAAACTTCGCCCACTATCAATCACACATATACATACCATAAACACACACACACACATGCTGAAACACACTTACAGGTACACATACGCACACACGTACTCAGTACAATTAACCCCTAACCCTAACCCCAACCCTAACCTTAACCTCTAATCCTAACCCTAACCCTAACCTCAACCCCAATTCTAACCTTAACCCTATCCCAACCCTAACTCTAACCCCAACACTAACCCTAAACCTAAACCCTAACCCTAAACCTAACCCTAGCGAAGGATGACCATTCGTTGAAAGACATGGTCCAGGACAAACGTGAAAACAAGCTCTCCTACCATTCTGAAGATAAGATGTTGATCTCGAAATATTAATGGATAATAAATAGGTAATACCCAACACATTTACCTTCCTTTATTTTACCAAATGCATTGTGATAGTCTTCAAGACCACACCATACACATTAGGAATGTGTTTTTTATTAGTAATTAGAATTCTTATTTTTTTTTATTAGAAAGAATTCTTCTGTTTATTTTACTAGTTGTAGGTGTTGTATAACTTACCTGAAAACCAATTACAACTTACCTGAAAAACAATTATGACGATCTTCCTAACATCAACGAAAAAAGAACAACACTGTATATAAAAATATAATCTTATATTTTTATTCTCTTCGATGACGGTTGTGTGTGGAGTGGTAGTCAGAGGGAGCCACGCACATACGAAGGACCTGACTGGCTGGGGTTATCTTTTTTGTGTTCTTTCTGACTCCTCTGGCTGTTCTGCTGTTTGACTAGAAAACTCTGATCTTATATAAGCTGAAGGTTTACCGAATTCCCTTTAATTCCGTCATCTCTGTCCAGGTATATTTATTTATCATTTTCGCATTATTATTGTCTTTGGCCAGCTGCCGTTGACTTCATCACATTCCTCTGCCACTGTTTTATTTTTCTGACCTTGTCCCGGCGCAAACACGCCTTTGTTTGTTCATTGTTTCAGCCGCCAAATCATATTAATTTTTGACCGAAATAATATTCTGTGAGTCACAGCATATCTTACGGTAGGCACATTACTGGATTGGCAAGTAGGTCTCATCGTTTTACTGTTGAAATAGAAACATAAGTTCTATTCTAATAATTTATTTTCTCGCCTGAAGAACTCTTTTCCGGGTTTTTTGCTTCCTTGCCACCAAAATTTAACTACTCTCCTCCCCAAACCTTCTTTTTTTATAGAGGCTAACACCTAATCTGCATATTCTAGACTCTTTTAGAATTCTCTAGATTTTACTCGAATTTTCTCAGACATTCTAGTATCTTCCAAACGTTCTATTTCTAATTTCCTTATTTTTTCGACTACTTCCTGAATTAAAACTTTTTTTTGTAATAACAAGTAGGACTCAATAGAATCCCTTGCTACAACTTTTTAGACATTATTAATGTTATTTTTATATATAAATGCATCCTCGTAACAATTACACTGTCACTTTTATTAACAACAATGCATTTCGTCTTCTTGCAACTGATGCTTAGTCCTTTCTTCTAGCTTTCCTTTATTAACTTTTGTTAGACTTCTTGTACTTTCCTTTCAGTGTCTGCTATTAATACTATGTCAGCTGCATATCTTACGTTGTTAAGATTGTGTCTGCCTGTAATGAATCCTGGTAGAAGTTTTAATTTTCTTAGGATCGCCTAACTGTGAAGATTGCGTTAGTTGGGTTAGAAGATCCTTGTCTTACGCCCATTTCTATGTTTGTGTATTTACTGAATTTATTTTCAACTCATATGCAGGCGGTTTACTATCAGTATCAGTTTTGGATTATTCTAACAACTTTCTAAAATAAGTCAAGCTTGCCTAGCAGTTCAAATAGTTCTTTGTGACGTACCTTATCAACTGATTTTGTATAATCTATAAAATGTCTTATATATATATATATATATATATATATATATATATATATATATATATGTCTGACGAGGTGCTAATAAGAGAGTACTGAAACACAACGGTTCTTTTGTTGCAGTAAAGTATTTTTTTTTTATAAACTTATAAGAAAAATATTACTATATTATTAAGAATGCTCCATACTTAGAGCACTCTTAATAA
>JBBBDQ010000984.1:1597500-1632500 GCA_037127315.1 Ascarosepion bandense
CCAGATCGTATTAATATTAATTTAATTAATATTAATTTAATTAATATTAAATATGATCCAGGTGGAGGGCTCAATGTATATAGTAAAATCTATTTAAAGAGCCAAATATGTATAGTATGTAAAAACAATTCTATTTCTACATTTGTTGCATAGCTATTTCAGCGAGAGAATTCTCGCTTCTTCAACAACAATTGTTTATAATCATTGCTGGAAAAGCGATATCTTTTCGCTGAAATACCTATTCAACGAATGTAGAATATATATATATATATATATATATGGTAATTATTGTTATTATTATTATATTGACATGCTGCAACTTGATAGCTATAAAGTTTCGGTGTTAAAACACCATCATGAGGCAGTAAAACGTGGTTTATTTATTTTGTAATGTATAGATGTGGATATCGGCTCGGAATAAGAAATCGGGGAACCGAGTTCGAATTCCAGTTGAATTCCTTGCATTCACTTACGCGCAAATACCCTTGGGAAAGGTATTAATCCGTCTCTTCCCTCCAGTTATGGGTTAAATAATAGGACTGATTGGGTTCTATAGCCTTGGTCGGCAACCAGTCTACCGCAGAAAGCAATGGCAACCTACTGCGGGATAATCTTCTGCCCAGTCAGTCATGTCTCTTTCGAGACATGATCGCCCAAAGCGTGTATCGCGCATGGCACTTAACTGACTGAATGTATAGATAAGGAGATTTCTTCATTTTTATTTAGTTTTTGAAATCTCCTTATCTTTTGTAATCGTCTAATCTTCCTAATGTTGATATTTAAAAGCTCTGTATATTCAATCTTTATGTTTTATATTTTTCTTTAAATGTGTATTGAGCACTTTTTAATAGAACTGTTTACTCGTCTAGTTTGACTGACTAAACAGTGTATAAAAATTATATATATATATATATATATATATATATATATATATATATATATATATATATATATATATTGAGGACCATTTTGGTCTGTTGTACCATTTTGGTCTGACGAGCCGCGGTAATAACATCTGGATGCAGTGAAATATGCATTACCATTGTAATAATCTAAAATCTTTTATAAATTATATTACTCTGTTGAATTAAATAAATGAATTTAACATTGAGTTCTTTTGAGTTCGTCTCTATCCGAATTTACCTGGATTGTATCCCAAGTGTGCTTTGTTATATATATATATATATATATATATATATATATATATACACACATATATATATATATATATATATATTAAATCCAGAAACGATGAGTAAATAGGTAAAATCCCCAAAACCTGATCCTAATAATATTAATCTTATTAATATTAAAATTGATCAAGGTGGAGGTCTCGATGTAAATAGTATTATTTATTTACGGAGCCAAATATATATAGTATGTCAAAAAATTGATTAATTAATTAAAATGTCGTACAAAATTTCTATACCGGAAGAAGCCCCAAAACATATCTATACACAGGAAGTTAAAAAAAAAAAAGGGGGGCGGGGATTAGGAATGAAAAAAAAATTATTTAAATTTGTCGGCCAGACAGGACAAAAATGGAAAAGCAGAAATAGAGATTCATGACTCGATATTAGAAGACTTTATATTACGTCTGTATGAAAGAATCACACACACACACACACACACACACACACACACACACACACACACACACACACACACACACACATCTAATCTAAACTTATTTATAAATCGAACTTTTTATGTGTGTGTGCGTGTGTGTGTGTATCTCTGTGTGTGTGTCCGTTACCTATAGACTCCGATACGGCTAAACCGATTTTCTTGAAAATTTACACACTTGTACTATAAGCGTCTGCGAGTGTTCTCAGCTAGGTTTTGTGTCGAGGTACCCCCGACAAATATCGAAAATCGATAATCGAAAAAATCGGGTTATAGAAGGAGAGGTCCGATTTTAATCAAATTTTATACACTCATAGACAAAGACATAAGAAACGATATTCAGAAGTTTCAAGGTTGCAGTTCTTACAATAGTGCAGAAAATCGATAATGTAAAAGGCAAGATGTTTGTGTGTGTGTCTGTTTATCTGCCTGTATGTCTGTATTTTTTCAGCCCTTTTATTTTAGTTTTTGCTTCGGGTTTGGCTCTAAGTAGGTATAATTGCAGTTCTTAGTCTCAGTCATGATGCCATTTACTCAGAGGACTTATTTAGCCTTCAAAATTCAGTTTACGACGTAAAAACTTATTTGATATCAATACCATGAAATCAAAATTTGACTCACATCCATTCATTTTTCTTTCAGTCTACGGTTTCACTTTAATTGGAAACACCTATTGCTTTTTTAGTCTTTCGTGCCAACGTCCAAAGAGTCTGAGCTCCAGGACCATGGATTAGTTTTAAACCTTTCCTTACTCCCGAGCAACGCCGGACTATACTGCTAGTTTATTATAAATTATATTTTAGAATATGTACAATTTTTTATATATATATCCACTACAAATTATACATTCTGTTTCGACATTGGACTTCCAATGTCTTATCATGTGGTGTGGAAAGGAATGGAAGACCTCTTTTCTTATATTTGGGAGTTGTGTGTGGGATTTTAAAATGACCTTCTTTCTCTCCCCGTCTTCAGTCTAAGGAAAAAAGTTAGCGTCCTTTCTCTCCTAGCAATCCTTTTCCTTCATCCCCCTTCCAAAAAAAAACAAAACAAAAATACCCCACGTGTTCCTACCAGCACCGTATCAGTATATATATGATAGAACCAAAGAAAGTCAGAAGATGACTGCCAAAATGTCGAATATGCATAATATTTCTTGTGACTACTGGTAAAGTATGCTGATTGTAATTACTGCTGCGAGGTTCTTAGAAGTTAGACTAGTTTGTATCTGTTTTCTTTTACCATTTAATTTTTTTCATAAAAATATACTAAATTTTTCTTTTGTCTGAACTCCATTTCGACTTAAACTTAGTATTTTTTTTTTTTTTACATCAACTATATGTACACTTAATTGGGACGTTAGCATCCCTGTAGGTCAAAAATATAAACCTACAAAGGGCGGAAGAACTCTCAAAGAGTCAACGGCCAGCTAACTAGAGGTGATGTCTCAATAAACCATCGTGGTGAAGGCAACGGGATACCACTCCACTATCTACCCCCGCTCAATCATGGATAGTCACAATAAATATATGAAAGCCAACAGCGTGAAGGGGGTTACTTCCCAAGGAAGCAACTCCTCGCTCGGTAAGGACCGGCATGGGAAACAGGTGCCACCTGACCGTCATCCGGCGACTGTTAGCACCAACGGCGTAAAGGGGACATTTTACTCCAAAATTTGCCCCTCGCCCGGGAAAGAACGACATGAGCAACAGGTGTCGCTGGACCGTTATCCTGCAACTGTGCGAATCAAAGACAAACTCACTATAGGAACATGGAACGTCAGGACACTGAACTGTGGACAACTAGAGAATGTCAAACAGGAGATGAACAGACTGAATATCAGCATCCTAGGAATATGTGAAACAAGATGGCCTAATAACGGAGATTTCAGTAGCGACACCCACAGGATAATATATACAGGAGGAAAAAAACACGAAAAAGGGGTCGCTTTAATACTAAACAAACAAGTGAAGAGATGTGTACTAGGATACTGGCAACTGTCAGAGAGAGTCCTCTTGGTTAAACTGCGGGGAAGGCCCCTCAATATAGCTATTATAGTAGTCTATGCGCCAACAACTCAAAGCTCAGAGGACGAAATAGAATCATTCTATTCAATACTGGACAATGCTAAGGCTCAGTGCAAAAGCCAAGAAGTCAGGATAATAATGGGGGACTTAAATGCAAAGGTAGGTAAAGATAGAGAAGGAGACACGAACGGCAACTTCGGACTAGGAGAGCGCAACGAAAGAGGAGAAAAATGGAGCCAATGGTGCTCAGCCAATGACCAGGTCATTACTAACACCTGGTTCCAAGAACACCCACGACGTTTATGGACATGGAGAAGCCCAGGAGGGGACACGAAGAACCAAATAGATTATATAACTATAAACAAGAGATTCAGGAACGCAGTAGTCCAATGCAAAACGTACCCAGGTGCTGACTGCGGAAGTGACCACGTCCCAGTCATCTGCAAACTAAAAGTGAAACTCCGAAGACTGAAGAAACCCAGCATAACACCAAGACTGCAATACGACACACTAGAAGATGATCTCACCCTGCAGAAAGAATATAATAACAGCGTAAAAAAGAAATATGAAGAACAAATTGGAAAAGGATACTCAAAATGGGAGTCACTAAAAGAAGCAATGGTGACCTCAGCGAACAACATAGCCCCAAAGGAAATCAGACGCAGAAGAAAAAATGAGTGGATGACCGAAGAGATCTTCCACATGATGCAAAGGAGACAAAAAATAACGCCAAGACACGGAGCAGAGTACAAAAAACTTCACAGGGAGATAAGGAACAAATGCAGACAAGCCAAAGAAGAATGGCTCAACAACAAATGTGCAGAAGTAGAGAGACTGAGCAGGAACAACAAAGCAGAGATGCATAAAGAGATAAGAGAACTGACAGGACAAAAAACCTGTTCCTCAACAGGATGCATAAAATCCAAGGAAGGGACAATCATAGTAGAGAAAGAGGAAATACTCCAGCGATGGGAAGAATACATAAAGGATCTCTTTGGCGACAAGAGAGAACAACCGAGAATACACAAGGAGATGGATGGACCGGAAATACTAAAATCCGAAGTGGAAGCTGCAATGGCCAAAATGAACAGAAATAAAGCACCTGGCCCAGATGGCATAGTGATAGAGCTGCTGACAGCCTTAGAAGAATATGGCATAGAAAAGATTACCGACATAATAAACGAAATTTATAGCAGCGGAATAATACCAGACGATCTATGCAAGTCGATATTTATAGCACTGCCGAAGAAACCAGGTGCAAACGAGTGTGAACTACACAGAACTATCAGCTTAATGAGTCACATTACAAAACTGATTGTCAGAATCCTGATGAATAGAGCGAGAAGCAGAATCAGGCCAGAGATAGGGCAGGAACAGTGCGGGTTCGTCAAAGACACTGGAACAAGGAACGCCATATTCATGATTAGGATGCTCTCTGAAAGGGCATTACAAATGAAGAAAGACTTGTACCTATGCTTCATTGATTACGCGAAAGCATTCGACAAAATACGACACAAAGAATTGATGGAAATGATAGGCAACCTCGACATTTTCGGCAAAGATATAAGAATAATCAAGAATCTCTACTGGCAGCAAACGGCCTGCATACGGACAGGTAACGACCTCAGTAGATACACAAAGATAGAAAAAGGCGTAAGACAAGGATGTGTCTTTTCACCGGATTTGTTCAACCTATACAGCGAGAATATTTTGAGGACCCTAGATGACACACCAGGATTTATTATTGGAGGCCACAACCAGAACAACATAAGATACGCGGACGATACAGTACTGATTGCGGACACGGAAAGGAAACTGCAAGATCTCATACAGAAAGTAGCAGTGGAGAGTGACAAGAAGGGACTACAAATAAACTTTAAGAAAACTGAGTGCATGGTCATCAGCAAAAGATACAACCCAAAATGCCAAATACAGGTGGGGGATAACAGAATCATACAAGTCCAAGAATTTAAGTACCTAGGAAGTGTTCTAACAGGAGATGGAAAGTGCGACACGGAGATCCGAAGGCGAATTGGCATGGCAAAGGACGCGTTCCAGAAGATGAGCAAAATACTAACACACAGGAAGATCTCAATAGAAACGAAGAAAAGAGTGCTAGACTGCTACGTGATGTCAGTTCTTCAGTACGGCTGTGAATGCTGGACAATATCATCGAAAATGAGGAAAAAACTGGAAGCGGCCGAAATGTGGCTCTACAGAAGGATGCTACGGATATCGTGGACTGAGCATACAAGCAACGACGAAGTGTTAGAAAGAATGGCAACAAAAAGGAAATTGATGCTGAGCATCAGGAAGAGACAACTGAAGTTCCTGGGACATGCAATGAGGAAGGAGAGCCTGGAGAACCTGATACTGACTGGTCAGATAGAAGGAAGGAGAGACAGAGGAAGGCAGCGGATAACATATCTGCAGAGTCTGATCAGGTGGATGACGGAACGGGGGTTGCCAGGAGCAACAGGAGCAAACATACTAAGAGCCACAAGGGATAGGGAGACGTGGAGATCCATGATCTCCTACGTCCTGAAGGGACAGGGCACATAGAAGAAGTGTGGGATGATGGTGGGAGTTAGCGATAAGAAAATAAGTCTTGTAAATTATCCGTTTGAATTTTGAAGAAAGTGGATAGGTAGGGGATATAGTTGATTCATGAAAGTGTGTTTTATGACCACCTGCCTAGCCTTTATTCTTTGGTTTTATTAGAGGGGGAGAAAATAAGGAGGTGTAAAGGGTGGGAAAGGATGGGATTGAACCCTTTCTTAAATGTTTGTTTTACAATTATAGAATATTTTTGTATGTAAGCACAGTTTTTATAATTAATCTAATGTTGTATATTTAAACTTAATTTTGAATTTAGGAAAGTACTTTTTTCTATAAAACTTTAATTTAGATTTGATTATAGTTCCTGATGTGTAATAGGTAAAATTTGATATAAGCGTTGTTAGTACTATAAAAGTTTATCCTTTTCGGGGGGGGGGGGGCTAGTTTTGGCTTGTGCAGTATTTTTCAGCATGATTGCAAGGTTAGTTCTTTAATGTGTTTGCACTTTACTGTGGTTTCATGCCTCTGGTTCTAAAGTTTGTCGCTATTTATGTATTTAATGATTTCAATTTTTTTCTTGAAGACAAAGGAAATATGGTTCCTTTATTGATTTAGCTGTTCTTGCTTGTTTGAGGATTTTCCATTTAACTTTAGGTGTTTTATTTTAGTCTTTTAACTTCCAAAAGTGTTTCGAAAGAGACGTCATGTTTTGTTTTTCTTTGTTATTGAAGGATGAGAGGTGATTGTAAAAGCGCCTTTTAAATACGCTCATGGTGTTTCCGATATACATTTTTTCATCTTTGGGATTCTCCATGGATGAAATCGAACACATATATATTAGGGACTTCGTTAAACATTTATTAGGAATGGGGCATTGGTTTGAGTTTCTACAGTTATAAAGTTTGTTATTATGTGGCAGACTGATATTAGTTTTGGAGTTATTTTTGTTGTGTGCTTTTAATATTTTACTGTTATGTAATTTAATTATTTTTTCTTGATTGTTGGAGCAGCTATAACTTAGTTTTATTGTATTTCTATTGAATATTTTGCTTAGAGGGTTATTTTTGGGGAAGATGCTTATCTATTAGTTTAAGAAATTTATGTCCCTGGTTAAAGTTAACTAACTGGTTAAAAGGATAATATGATTTTCCTGTTTCTATTTTTCTCTTTGAGCTCTTGATGTTTTCGACAAAGTAAATTTTGGATGATTGATATCCGCTGTCTTTGACAATTTTATCGTAAATTACTTTGTGTTTATCAAATATTTCTTTATTTGAGGAGTGAGTGTTAATGCGGCGTTCGACTGATGATGGGATATGCTTGATAATGGAGGTGGGTGGTTAGAATTGGGGTTTATATATAGTATATTTTTATATAAGTTTGGAAAGTGTTCGATACTAAGTCTAATGTTATATCTAGGAAGTCAACTTGCTTGATATTAGGGTTAATTACTACGTTAAGACCAAAAGATTTAAAGACTTTATGAATTAATTTTCTAGTTTTATCGACCTTACCTCCAGTAGATTTATTTATTATCATGAGTCCATCATCTCTGTAGAGTCCTATATTGTTGGTGTCAATTTCTTTAAACGCTGTGAGGTTATACAATAGGAATAGTGCTATTAGATCCGAAGATTCTGCAGAATCCAGGTCTCCCATAGATGAATCAAAATTATCTGTTTAATTTTTTGTCCACTGTTCGTTGTTGTGGATGAGAACTGATTTTCTACAGTTCAAAATTATTTTGATTTCATCTTTTGAGATGTCAGAATAGAATTCCGCGAATTTCAGGGCAAGAATGAAAAGGTCCTCAGATATTGATGGGTAAAAATCCACGATGTCAAATTGTAGGAAAGTGGCATTATTTTTTTCGCCAAGGTTCTCCAACCATTTGGTTACATGCCTTGTACCCCTCCATTGCATGAGTTGAATTTTTTCCTTATTTGTTGGTTAACTCTTTCCAGTATTCAGTTAAGTGCCATACGTGATACACACTTGGGCGATCATGTCTCGAAAGAGACATGACTGACTGGGCAGAAGATTATCCCGCAGTAGGTTGCCATTGCTTTCTGCGGTAGACTGGTTGCCGACCAAGGCTATAGAACCCAATCTGTCCTGTTATTTAACCCATAACTGGAAGGAAGAGACGGATTAATACCTTTCCCAAGGGTATTTGCGCGTAAGTGAATACAATGGATTCAGCTGGAATTCGAACTCGGCTCCCCGGTTTCTCGTTCCAAGCCGATATCCACTGTACCACAACGCACATCCTTTCCAGTATTACCTTTACTAATTCTACCGATTTCTGATTTTGTAGGGTTTATTATTCTAGTGGGTAATTTTCGGTAGACTTCCGGCTTGTGGTCTTTTAAAAGCACGTATGCCTCCTTTGTTGTAAATTTGGGAACTCTGTCGCTTATTTTCAGTTTATCCGTAATTTGTTTGTCTGAGTAGTTGATTCTATCTATGTGGTTTTGGTGCTTCGTGTTAATTTCCCTGTAGTTTTTTGTTAGGTTTTTCTTAATTACGTCTTTGTACTCTTTGGGGTCCATTATATAGAAATTCAAGATCTTCGTTCCTTATTCACTTGGATATATATATATATATATATATATATATATATATATATATATATATATGTATTAACTATAGTAATAACAATACCAGTAGTAACAGAACTAACTCTGCCGAAATTAGTATTAATTAAGCTATAATTTAAATCGTCTTGTACAACCCACTAAGAACAAACTCGGAGGGAAAAGAAGGGGAAGTAAAAAAAGAAACAAACAAAGTAGATGAACAAAAAGTCAAGCATTCATAAGAAAGAAAAAAACCCCAAGACGAAAACCCTAACACTAAAGTGCTCAATACGAAAGTAGAGCAAATAAAGACAGAAAATCAAAGCAAGAGCCAACAATCGACCACGGTTTCGCCTTACGGCTCGTCAGGGAAATTGGCTCAGTTTCCCTGACGAGCCGTTAGACGAAACCGTGGTAGGTTGTTGGCTCTTGCTTAGATTTTCTGTATATATATATATGTGTGTGTGTGTGTGTGTGTGTGTGTGTGTGTGTGTGTGTGTGTGTGTTACGTGTTGGAAGTTGTAACAAAAGAAAAGTAAATGATTACCAAAATACGGAACTAAATCTCAAACAAATACTTAAATTACACTAAAAAATAAAATAAAATATATACAGAATATACAATTATGGCATTCAAAACAGAAAACATCGAGATTACTGACAAAGTATTACGAGGAAGAAAAAGAAAGGTGAGGGCCAAGTATTGTATGTGCTATTGTTGGAAATCCTCAAATATGTGTATAGATTAAATTTGAAGTTCGGTCAATGAAAATATTCAAAAAACTCTATTTACCAGTTCAGTTCCATGAGGTTCTCTTTCGGGTTTTTGTTGGTCGGTAACTTTTTACAGAGATTCTCTCGGCTGGATATAATAATCCTCGAATCAAAATACCGGAGTTGATAATGGCAGAAATTTGATTTAACAACTGACAACTCTCTTCAAAAAACCTATTTTTATAGTGGCTAACACCAAATTAGCATATTTCTAGAATCATCTAGTTTTTTCTCGAATATACTGGAATGATCTAGAATGTTTCTATTTCTAATTTATGAATCTTACAACTACTTCATGAATGAAAACTTTTTTGTATTAACAAGTAGGACTCAGTAGAATCCCTTACTATAGACTTTAACCTTTTTGTTGATTTTATTAATATATATATAGATAGATAATTTTGAAAATTTGATTAAAGTGTCAAAAGACTTGTCTACTTTTATTTTTGTAGATTTAATATTAGTAGTACTTCATTTTATTAGTTGCTAACATTGTTGCTTTTTTACAGATATTATTTAAATAAGTTTAAATAGACAGTTAGGACTAATGAAGAATTTTTAGTGATCAACTACATCTTATGGTACAGAAAATGTCTCCAGAGGGAAATACCATCTTTCAGGATGATAATGCACCCATTCATACAGCTAAAATTGTAGCTGAATGATACGATAAACATTCCAGCAAAGTAGAATATCTTATCTGGCCACCACAGACCCCTGATCTCAACATCATTGAACATTTATAATTCATTTAAAAAAAATAGCGAGGAGTCGACACCCTCTCTCATCATCATTGAAAGAATTGGAAACGGTTTTAGCTAAAGAATGCATAAAAATTTATCTGGAAACAACTCAGACTTTGTTCAAATCGATCCCAGGCAGAATTTACGATGTAATTACTGCCAAATGCATATTGAATTAAATTTGCTTGAAGTTTCAAGGTGTTGTCTATTATTTTGCACAACTCCTGAAGGTAGATAGATGTGAACAGACTGAGATAGATAGATAGATATAAAAAGACTTATATATATATATATATATATAATTGGAGTAGATATACTAAACTCACGCCCGGTTCACACTCCACCCTCGTCTATTGAACAGGTGTAGAGGCTCATCACTTGTTCCCTGTTTAGGATGTGGTTTCCGGCTAGATAGATAGATTTGAAAAAACTGAGATGGAGATAGATAGATAGATAGATAGATAGATAGATAGATAGATAGATAGATAGATAGATATGAACAGACTGAGATAGATAGAGAGATAGATATGAACAGACTGAGATAGATAGATAGATAGATAGATAGATAGATAGATAGATAGATAGATAGATATGAACAGACTGAGATAGATAGATAGATAGATAGATAGATAGATATGAACAGACTTAAATGAGATAGATAGATAGATAGATAGATAGATAGATAGATAGATAGATAGATAGATATGAAAAGACTGAGATAGATAGATAGATAGATAGATAGATTTGAAAAGACTGAGA
The DNA here is from genome assembly GCA_037127315.1 of Ascarosepion bandense. Taxonomy (NCBI): domain Eukaryota; kingdom Metazoa; phylum Mollusca; class Cephalopoda; order Sepiida; family Sepiidae; genus Ascarosepion; species Ascarosepion bandense. The sequence continues at coordinate 1,608,568 of JBBBDQ010000984.1, forward strand.
TAGATAGATAGATAGATAGATAGATAGATAGATAGATAGATAGATATGAACAGACTGAGATAGATAGATAGATAGATAGATAGATAGATAGATAGATATGAACAGACTGAGATAGATAGATAGATAGATAGATAGATAGATAGATAGATAGATAGATAGATAGATAGATATGAACAGACTGAGATAGATAGATAGATAGATAGATAGATAGATAGATAGATAACAGACTGAGATAGATAGATAGATAGATAGATAGATAGATATGAACAGACCGAGATAGATAGATAGATAGATAGATAGATAGATAGATAGATAGATAGATAGATAGATAGATATGAACAGACTGAGATAGATAGATAGATAGATAGATAGAAATCAATAGATAGATGTGAAATAACAAGACTGTTTTTGGGTGAACATTTCAATTGGGTATAGTCCTACTCTTCTTATCTTCAAATATAAAACTTTACCCACATTCTCACGTCTCGACTAGTAGAGGCCGCCCAACGGACAAAGCCGTGTGGGTAAAGGTAGAAATATTTTTTCATTCAGCGCACCTTTAGAATTCGAGTGACCTGTCTCTTTGTAGCCTTTCTTTTTCACACTCTTACTTCTCGACCCCTCTTTATTAATGCTTGGCCGTCTCTTTCTACATCTTTCCCCACTTCCCTCCCTCACACGTATTTTGTGTCGCATTCTTTCCCCTCAATGCTTTATTTTGTCTTACCTATTGTCGTCTCCTTTTGAACAAACCAATTTGCACACTAAAACATCCCTCCCACTGCACCATGTTTTTTATTGCTGCCTCCATTGTGATTGATAAAAAAAACTCTTGATAGAAACCGTCACCGACGGTATGTTTGCCAAATATCTGTATTCGTTTTTATGGGCGCTTGCATTTAGATCGTTTGTGGCCATGAAACCCTGGCTCGAATTTCACTACGGCTGACTTCTTGGTGAAAATCGGCCTGGGGAGACGATCGCAGAGGATAAAAACTTACACTACGGCTTAACCCAAATTGTGAGTGAAATTAGTTAGACGGAAGCGATTGGAAGACATCGTTTGTGTGAGCATGAAATGACCGTTGCTTGAGCATGCTGGTCATCATCATCATCATCATTTATCCATCATCACATCCAGATGGTGCATAGAACAGCAACTTTTTGTTGCTGTTTCTGTAACAGACTATTTTTTACGGGGCAGTGTTGTTAGACCTGCACCCAACTCCCAAACCTGGAGGACCGGTGGAACATTCTTGGTCCTTACGTTTACAGCACCTGGTATTCCCAAATAGACACCCATTTAAGTACTGACCAAGATGTTGCTTAACTTCGGTGATCGGACGGGAACCGGTATATTCAACACGATATAGCCGTAGACTGGTAGTGTTTAAAAAATAATTGATCATGCCAGAATATGTATCTTTTAAAAATTAGAACTAAGATTCGTTTAGCCATAGATGAGCAGGAGCTTGTAATAGGGATTTGTTACCCGTCATAGCAGACGGGTGGCTCGGGAAACGGTAATACTCAGCCATTGTTAATAGCTTCAAAAACTTCTATCAGTTAGTTAAGTGCCATACGTGATACATGCTTTCGGCATGACTGACTGGGCAAAGATTATCCCGCGGTAGGTTACCGTTACTTTCTGCGGTAGACTGGTTGCCAGCCAAGGCTATAGAACCCAATCTGTTCAGTTATTTAATCCATAACTGGAGGGAAGAGACGGATTAATACCTTTCCCAAGGGTATTTGCGCGTAAGTGAATGTAAGGAATTCAACTAAAATTCGAACTTGGCTCCCCGATTTTGCGTTCTGTGTCGATAACTACTGCATTGCAGCGCACATCCTTCTGTATACTTCTATATATGTTATATAAGGAAAAAGCCTATAGCTTTCCAGAAAATACAAGCGAACAGCAAGAAAACAAAAAAACAAAAAAAAAATTCACTTATGCACTAATACTTTGAGAAAGGTATTAATCCGTCTCTTCTCTCCAGGTATGGGTTAAATAAATGGACAGATTGTGTTCTATATTGATAAAGTAAAAAATAGTCATTGGTCAAGAGAGAGTCAGGAAATCAATCGTAATCTTAAAGAATCTGTTGTTAGTTTTTTTTTTATAATCGTTTCACCCATAGGAAGACAATACCGTCACTGGTGCGCAAGGGGGTTACAGTGAGAGAAAAGAAAAAGAAAGAAGGATCTCAGTACCGGGGATGCCAAAGAAATGATAAGAGAAATTTGGGAATCAAGAAGATTGAAGATGGCAACTGATGTTGCACTTAAAATTTTGGAGATTGTAGCGATCAGGCACGCAAGTATGAGAAAGGGAGTGCCACAGTCGGAAAGTGCAAGAGAAGAAACTGTTGGGTAGAAGGGACAGTTTCACTTGACTGTGGGACCTAATTGCCAATCTAGTAGCACGAGTAAATTCTTGTGATTCGAGTGCCAAGACAAGAAGCTCGCTAAAACAGAAGCTGTGATAATATTTGTAGAAAAGACAGAAAGAATCCACGTCATATCGGTGAGAAAGTGAGTGAAGTTGAGCTGTCATATCGGAATTGATTAAATTGCAGATCCTCTTTTGAATTTTGTCGAGAACTGATGAGCTGTGATATAGCGAAACAGATCTGTCTGCGGATGACAATGTATATATATATATATACTTAGTTTTTGGTCATAATAGGGTTAGACCAGTACACATTTGTATTAAAAAGTGTTCGATACAATTATATTGTAGAACTTTTGAATATTTTCCATTCTTAAACGAGTTAGTTTGCTATATATATATATATTTCAAAATAGAAACTCCATGCCTCCAATCAGTGGATAACTGGAGTAGAGAATGCTGTGTTAATGTTAATGCCTCTAAAAAGAAGCTTCTCTCCTTTAACAACCACAGAGAAACTTTTCTACCTACCATTGGAATACATGGCGTTAGTCTCCTAGAGTGCAACACACTGCGCCTTTTTAGCCTCACTCTCTCAACCGACCTGAAGTGGAAAGACTTCATTGAATCTATATCTATATTTAGTGCTAAGAATATTGGCACACTGTGTCGGGCGAGAATCCATCTTGCACATTTATAAATCTACTATTTATCCGTGCATTTAATACTGTTGCTATATCATTTAACTATTCTAACAGTAAAAAGGCGGGACCTAAATGCCAATATAGCAGCTCACTTAAATTCATGTGGACGAGTCATCAAGGAAAAAAAAGCTCATCAGAGTAGCTGTCATGAAAATATTTATAAAAAAAGACAGACGGAAGCTACATTTTGTCGGTGAGAAAGTGACTGAAGTCGAGTTGCCAAATCAGGATCAATTATATTGCAGATCCTTCTTTGGATTTTGTCACAAACCCCGAAATGAATAGCAGGAGCCCCCGATCAGATATGGCAACAGTATTCAATGCACGAACGAATGGTAGATTTATAAATGTGCAAGATGGATTCTGACGAGAACCTTGCGATGACTAGCAGGAGCACCCGACCAGATATGGCAACAGTATTCAATGCACGAACTAAGGGTAGATTTATAAATGTGCAAGATAGATTCTGACGAGAACCTTGCGATGAATAGCAGGAGCACCCGACCAGATATGGCAACAGTATTCAATGCACGAACGAAGGGTAGATTTATAAATGTGCAAAATGGATTCTGACAAGATTTGAATGATTAAGTGTATGTCATTGATGATAAATCATTATTTTACATTAATGAATTTGTTTTTATTAACCTGGAGTAGAAATCCTCTGTAGGGGAGGTAGGCTATCATGTTAAAATGTAAAAATGCAGGTAGACTTCATGCTAAATTAATGACCATAGATAACCCTGGTTAACACGACTTTTGGTATCAAGCTAATTTGACGGAGGCTGATTCCGAAAATGACTTCAGGTTTTCATGGTTAGCTACCGTTTTTTGCTGAACTAAAATTGCCCATTTTTGGGAAAAAATCAATTTAACTGGTAAACTTTATCAAAAAGGAGTACTGCTGGAGTATCAAAAGGGACTTCATTAGCAATGAACATGAAAAAAAAAAGAAGAAATTTTTGCCATAGTTACTGTGCTCACGAAGCTGTTTGTTGATTGATTTCATGAAAATACTTGTTGATTTTGGTATATTGAATCGTATTAAAGACTTACGATCTGATACTGAAAAAAATAGTATTTCTCTATAAGTAGATCAATATTTATTGGCTTAAATACAAATTGAGAGGTTTCCACGATTTTACTTTGAGACATACTGTCATCGGTCAATATCATATATATATATATATATATATATATATATACAGAAAACAAATGAAAAAAAGATTTTGCCAAAAAAAAAAAAAATGAATTTCTGTACAGCAAACAAGGTAGTTAACCAAGAAAAAATGAGGTCATTTTCAGATTCCGCGACCCCAAATTAGCTAAAAAAAAAACAACAAAAAAAAAAAATGTTTGGATTCTTTGTTGTTGTTGACCAGTGTAATCTCCTCGGAATCATAAAATAAAAACTGCAATAAAAAGAAAATCATTTAATAGCTTTTAGCAATATGTTAGAGATGTGCCATGTGGGGCAATAAATAAAGAGATGTGCCATGTGGGGCAATAAATAAAGAGATGTGCCATGTGGGGCAATAAATCCCAGTCAGAATGGGAAATCAGAGAGAGCCCAGTTCGAATTCTAAATACATTCACTTACACGCAAATACACCTGGGAAGGATATTAATCCATCTCTTCTTCCTCCAACTATGGGTTAAATAATTTAAAATCACTATTTTTTCAAATATTTTAAAATTGTAATTTTAACAGTTGCCTCCTCATCCAGACACAAATCCCAACACTGGATGTTCAAGCACCAGATGAAGGGCAGATTTTCAATCCCGGGATCATCCTGATTCAAAAAGATATAACATGTCTATGTAGAGCAAGTGTGAGTTTTTAACAGTTCCCTCCTCATCCAGATACAAATCCCAATACTGGATGTTCAAGCACCAGATGAAGGGCAGATTTTCAATCCCAGGATCATCCTGATTCCAAAAAGATATAACATGTCTATGTAGAGCAAGTGTGAGTTTTTAACTGTTTCCTCCTCACCCAGACACAAATCCCAATACTGGATGTTCAAGCACCAGATGAAGGGCAGATTTCAATCCCGGGATCATCCTGATTCCAAAAAGATATAACATGTCTATGTAGAGCAAGTGTGAGTTTTTAACTGTTTCCTCCTCACCCAGATACAAATCCCAATACTGGATGTTCAAGCACCAGATGAAGGGCAGATTTTCAATCTCAGGATCATCCTGATTCCAAAAAGATATAACATGTCTATGTAGAGCAAGTGTGAGTTTTTAACTGTTCCCTCGTCATTCAGATACAAATCCCAAGACTGGATGTTCAAGTACCAGATAAAGGGCATATTTTCAATCCCGGGATCATCCTGATTCTAAAAAGATATAACATGTCTATGTAGAGCAAGTGTGAGTTTTTAACTGTTCCCTCCTCATTCAGACACAAATCTCAGTACTGGATGTTCAAGCCCCATATGAAGGGCAGATTTTCAATCCCGGGATCATCCTGATTCCAAAAAGATATAACATGTCTATGTAGAGCAAGTGTGAGTTTTTAACTGTTCCCTCCTCATTCAGACACAAATCCCAAGACTGGATGTTCAAGCACCAGATAAAGGGCATATTTTCAATCCCGGGATCATCCTGATTCCAAAAAGATATAACATGTCTATGTAGAGCAAGTGTGAGTTTTTAACTGTTCCCTAATCATCCAGACACAAATCCCAATACTGGATGTTCAAGCACCAGATGAAGGGCAGATTTTCAATCCCGGGATCATCCTGATTCCAAAAAGATATAACATGTCTATGTAGAGCAAGTGTGAGTTTTTAACTGTTCCCTCCTCATCCAGACACAAATCCCAATACTTGATGTTCAAGCACCAGGTGAAGGGCAGATTTTCTGTCCTGGGATCATCCTGATTCCAAAAAGTCAATATGCTAATGTAGAGCAAGTGTGGTCCGAGTTAGAGGACAGACAGACAGCTATTGCTGTTTTTGTGGTACAGTGGATATCGGCTCGGAACGAGAAATCGTGGAGCCGAGTTCGAATTCCAGTTGAATCCATTGTATTCACTTACGCGCAAATACCCTTGGGAAAGGTATTAATCCGTCTCTTCCTTCCAGTTATGGGTTAAATAATAGGACATATTGGGTTCTATAGCCTTGGTCGGTAACCAGTCTACCGCAGAAAGCAATGGCAACCTACTGCGGGATAATCTTCTACCCAGTCAGTCATGTCTCTTTCGAGACATGATCGCCCAAGCGCGTATCACGTATGGCACTTACCTGACTGACCAAAAATTTAAAACGTTTAATCTAATTCTCATATATATTCTTTTTTCGATTAATAAATGAATTTTTACAACAATTGTTTTAATTTTTTTAAAACTTTAGTTATAATTTGTAAAGTTTTAAATCTTTTAAAATTCTGTAATAATTTGTATCAGTTGAGTGATATTTTATTAAGTAAAACTATATTTACGAATTATAAATGGAAATGCTTGCTACAGTTTAGCACTTCGCGTATTTAAAAAGGAATTTTAAATTCTTATGTGTGTATATACGTGCCTGTTTTTGTAAATACGCGCATAAACCTGCCATTATCGGAATATAAGAGCGACAACTATATTAAATTAAAAATTTACTGATAATTTTCTAACATTTCGTCAACAAACGTCTTTTTCAAACTACAAATCCAAAGTAGCTAAAATTCTATAAAAGTAATATCTTGTTTTTTAAAGATTAAATGGTTAGTTTAAAAATTATATATAAACAGGTGTTTATGTTGCATTCGTCATGGAATTTTACTACAGTTATTTCCCCCTTAAATATCGCAAACATCAGATCTATCTAAATCTAAACTTATTTATAAATGGAACTTTGTGTGTGTGTGTGTGTGTGTGTGTGTGTGTGTGTGTGTGTGTGTGTGTGTGTGTGTATCCGTTACCTATAGACTCTAAAACGGCTGAACCGATTTTCTTGAAAATTTACACAGTTGTACTAAAAGCGTCTGCGAGTGTTCTTAGCTAGGTTTTGTGTCGAGGTACCCCCGATAAATATCGAAAATCGATAATTGAAAAAATCGGGATATACAAGGTGTGGTCCGATTTTAATCAAATTTGATACACTCATAGACAAAGGCGTAAGAAACGATATTCAGAAGTTTCAAGATTGCAGTTCTTACAATAGTGCAGAAAATCGATAATATATATATATATATATATATATATATATATATATATATATATAAAAGGCAAGATGTTTGTATGTGTCTGTTTATCTGCCTGTATGTCTGTATTTTTTTCAGCCCTTTTATTTTAGTTTTTGCTTCGGGTTTGGCTCTAAGTAGGTATAATTGTAGTTCTTAATCTCAACCATGATACCATTTACTCAGAGGATTTATTTAGCCTTCAAAATTCAGTTTACGACGAAAAAAACTTATTTGATATCGATACCAGGAAATCAAAATTCGACTTCCATCCATTCATTTTTCTTTAAGTCTACAGTTTCACTTTTCAACTATTGCTTTTTAGTCTTTCGTGCCAACGTCCAAAGAGTCTGAGCTCCAGGACCATGGATTAGTTTTAAAGCTTTCATTACACCCGATCAACGCCGGGCTATACAGCTAGTTATCTATAAATGTGTTAATAATTTGTCAAATTTTTTTTTCTGCGATATTTTAATGAGAAGTAAATAAAATTTGTTTTAATTCAGATAAATTGAACTTTAAATCTAATTTTTCTTAAATAACACTTCAGAAAGTATTTTTTATTTTCGAAAGAAATAGAAAATCAGTGTTGACGGATTTCACAATACGACTGATTTTAGAAAACAATAATTCCAATCAATTTAAATTCGGTTTGAAATACAATAAACGTGTTTTGCTTATTGGGAATATTAAATTTAATCTATTAGCATAAAATTAAACTTGATATAAAAGCATCAAGATTTTTTTTTTAATTTTTTAAATGCATTTTTAACCTTAGATATAGCTTTTTTACGGTAATCACGCTAAACAAGGACAAGAGTCCACGTAGACACACGGCCGCAAATCCTTCGTTTTCGAGTTTAAAGTTTAAAGTTTACGGTAGACGCTGTTAAATGTACAATTCAAGATACTAATTATCGTATTTTGTGTTGCCACGCATCCTATCTCAGTAACACGACGATAAACAGCAGCAAAAGTTGGATGACTCGGCTGCCTTCGGTCTGCAAATCGCAATCTGATACAACCGTGTCGGCTCACGCCAATTAGCATTCACACAGCCGTATTTGTACGCTCACGATATAAATATCCCGCCATTGTTAACTATCTAATTCTTATTATATGAACCGTTTTCCTTCAGGACGTAGGCGATCATGGCTCTCCACATCTCTCTATTAAATGTTGTTCCCTTCTCTTGGAACCTCTCCCAAACCCCGCTCTGCCATCCATTTGCTCAAGCCCCTTAAGTATGTCATGCTGCTTTCCCCTAGTATTTGTCTACATTTCTGGGATGAGATAGTATTTACAGTATTTACATTATTCGGACTATTGTCCTCATCTTTGTTGCCATCTGTACGACGTTTAATAATAGATCATTCTATTTGTCTATATTTTTGAGATGAGGTAGTATTTACACTATTTACATTATTCGGACTATTGTCCTCATCTTGGTTGCCATTTGTACGACGTTTAATAATAGATCATTCTATTTGTCTATATTTCTGAGATGAGGTAGTATTTACAGTATTTACATTATTCGGACTATTGTCCTCATCTTGGTTGCCATTTGTACGACATTTAATAATAGATCATTCTATTTGTCTATATTTCTGAGATGAGATAGTATTTACAGTATTTACATTATTCGGACTATTGTCCTCATCTTGGTTGCCATTTGTACGACATTTAATAATAGATCATTCTATTTGTCTATATTTCTGAGATGAGATAGTATTTACACTGTTCCGGTGTCTTCATATTGACTTGATGAGTCGTTTCCTCTCCTGTCTGCACCAGTTATCCTTTTATATGTATATATATATATTGTATATGAGGTTGCTTTCTGTTCGTATGTCGTGGTCACCACTGTTGTGTTGCTTCGTTTTGGTATAATTAGAAGATAACACAAACTTGAATTAACGATGTTTATTTTTGGTATAAAACTTTAGGTTTTTACATCAAGTTACAACCTTTAAATTTTGTGTGGCTACAGGAGTAAACTAGCTAAATTCTCTTCACTGTGGGATGCTAGTAGTAAACGAGCCTATCCCTTCTGGACTCTAGTCGTCAACTGATTAGCGAATCTCCTACACAAAACTACTGTCCTTAACTCCTATTTCTTACTCCTACTCCTACCAAAAGAAACGGTTCCTTATTTTGCCGCCCAATTTTGAATTCTTGGCGTCAGTGTGTCTATCTTTTTCTATTTTTAGAACACTCGCCATTTTATATAGAAGTTCCCCCTTTAGAACGGAGTGTACTACTAATAATAGTACTCGTTATATTTTTTCCAGGAAAGTTTTCGACCTGAACGAGATTTTGTATGTATCATGGGAGAATCTTCTTTTTTATTTCTTGTATTTATTTCTTGTTCTGAATCACGAAGCGTTTTGTTTTTATTCATCTTTTCTTCTACTTGTTTCTCTACTATTTGTTTTTGTACTTCTATATATGGTTTCAACCTGTCCACAGAAACTTGAGTATCCATATCATTATTTATCTTAACCAGAAAATATTTAGGTGTTCGCTGAAGGACTGTGTAGGGACCTGAATATGGTGCCTCCAATAGTCTTCGAACACGATCCACTCTAATCCAAACTTTATCACAAGTTTGAAGTTTTTCTGGGACATAAGATTTTGCGGACTTATTAACTCTTTTGGTGAAGTCTCTCACATCAATTTGTGACATGGTTTTATGTAAATCTCTTGTGAACTTTTGAGTTATAGCCTCCTCGCTTCTGCTATCTATTAGTAGCTGTGGTAACAAACATTGTGTGCCTGTAACGGCATAAAAAGGAGAAAAATCAGAGCTATTGGGCATACTGCGAATCCCAAGAAGTACTATTGGAAGAGCTGAGAGCCAGGATTCTTTTCGTGCTATAATAGCAGTTTTAATGGTCCTGTGCATTCTCTCAATCAAACCATTACATTAAGGATGATAAGCTGTCCTACGTAGTCTATAAAAGCCAATTATTTTTGCTACTTCCCTAAACAGCTCACTTTCAAATTCTCGGCCTCTGTCGGTTATAACATGCAGCGGGACACCCCAACTTGTAACCCACGTGTTTATAAAAGCCTCAGCTACACTAGCTACAGTGATTTCGCTGATGGGTTGTGCTTCTACCCAACGAGTTGTGCGGTCAATACCTGTGAGGATATATCTATACAGGCTGATGTAACTGCTATTTAGGCTTTTTGCTGGTGGGAGTGGGCCTACTTTATCTATGTGGACTGTGTGAAATCTAGCTGATGGAATTTATAATGTTTGTATAGGTGATTTTGTATGTTTGTAGACCTTTGCTTGTTGCAGGCTGTGCCTGATGCAAAGAAGTCTTTGATTGATTTATCCATGTTTGGCCAGTAATATCTAGCTTTAATCATCTTAATAGATGATTTAATGCCAGGGTGGTTTATGGAATGGATACTATAGAATATGGACTCACACAATTTAGATGGAACAAAAGGTCTGGGGTAAGACGTTGATAAGTCACACCATATAAATTGGTTATCTCCAGGTATGGTGAATTTTTTTAAGTCCTGAAAAGATTGAATTTCTGTATCAGATGCCTGTGCTTCTGCAAGTGCAGGTAAATCACACGCATCTATTTGTACAGAAAGAGTTGGCCGGAATAGACAATCAGCAACTATATTCTGACTACCTTTTACATGTTCAATATCTGAAATAAATTCTGTCAGGATAGCTAATTGTCGTTGTTGTTTGTCTGATTTAGGGGGGTTTAAACTATAAAATGCACCACACAATGGCTTATGGTCAGTTAAAAGTAGCACTTGGCGACCTTCTATGAGGTGAGGGAAGTGCAGCACTGACAAATAAGCTGCTAAAAGTTCGCGATCGAATGTAGAATATCTCATTTGTGTTTGTGTTCATTTTTTAGAGAAAAATCCGATCGGTATTGGATTCCCTTTCACCATTTGGTGCAATGCCGCACCGACAGCATAATTACTACTGTCAGTGACTAATTGATAATTTGTACAGTTAGGTTCAGGGTGAGCTAATGAGGATGTATCATTAAGTTCCTTAATAACAGAATTGAAATTGTCGTTCAGATTCATCTAATGTGAACGAGCCTTTAGGGGATAACCTCATTCTCTCAGATAGAGGTAAGACTATCTCTGAAAATTTTGGTATTAATTTTCAATAGAATCCTACCGTTCCAAGAAATCTGCGTAGCCCTTTTGTGTCCTTAGGGCAAGGAAAAGATTTTAATTTTTCTATTTTACTAGTTTTTGGTTTAATGTCATCTACGCTAATATGAAAGCCTAAGAAATCTAGGGAAGTCACATTGAAAACAGATTTTGTGGCTGAAATTTTTAAATTGTGTTCATTTAAAATATTAAAAATAGTTTCAATGTTTTTTTTATGAGAAATCTTATCATTGCTGAAAATTAAAATGTCATCAATATATATAAAAATACAATCAATGTTTTCAAAATGTTTGTCCATATACCGTTGAAATGCAGGTGACGCATTTTTAATCCAAACGGCATATAATTATATTCATAAAGACCAAATGGGGTGATGAGAGCAGTTTTTGCTACATCGTCCGGATGCATTTTAATTTGGTGGTAGGCTGAAATCAAATCGATTTTGGAGAATCGTCGTTTGTTCGAAAGTTTTGCTGAAAAAGAGTTTATATTTGGTATAGGGTACCTGTCAGTCTTGGTTATGCTATTGAGAGAACGATAGTTTCCACAACATCTAAATCCTCCGCTTTGTTTAGATACTATATGTAGTGGGTAGACCACTCGCTTTTGGAAAGGGAGATCACTCCGTCTTTTTGTAGGGTTTTAATTTCGCTACGCGCGGCTTCCAGTTTTTCTATATTAAGCCGCCTGGGTTTTGCAAACACTGGCGTATGGCCCTCCTGTGTCAATTCTGTGGTAGACGCCGCAGTGTTTTTTGTTACTGTTCTTATGTGGTGTGATTAGGTTCGGGTATTTTTCTTTAATTATGTTCCGTATGAATGACGAGAGATCCGTTTCATTTACGACTAGATTCACCGCTGATGCAGATATTTTTAAACTCTTTCTCTGGGTTGTTGTAGGATGTAAATGGTTTTGTTACTGAAGGCTACTATTAGACCAAACTTGTTGAGGAAATCCAGTCCAAGGAGTGGGTTGGTGGTATCAGCGATCACGAATATCCAAGTAAAAGATATCCTTAAACTGGGTATTCCAATTTCCAAACTCGCTTGTCCGTAGCATTTTAATTTCTCCCCATTTGCAGTGGATAGTGATATGGGAGTCGGTTTTAATGTAATATCATTTACTGCAGAAGTTGGTAATATTGAGATACTTGCGCCAGTATCTACAATAAATTTTAATTTGGTAGCCCCTAATTTTGCGGTAATTTCTAATAGCGGCGAACCTCGTGGGACTGAATTTGTTCGCCCTATTAGTTTTCAGAATCATTTCCCGTAGGTGTTGCAAGTCAACATTTGTAGATTGTTCTTTTTGGGCCATTTACACCAAGGTTTACATGTTCTTGCTTCATTGGCGAAATAAATATGTGCTCTGCAAATTTTTGTCCGTTGGTTATGCCGATACGGCCTGACATTTAGTGGCACTGAAGTGTTTTGGCTGTATTTTCCTTTATAATTTGTTTGCGAGTTATTCTTAGTAGATAAGGGTCGTTGAACAACAAATGCCTTATCGTTATTCAATAATGGCATCAGTTCATCTGCTAACCTGCCAAGATGGGTATGGTCTAAATCTTTTTGCGAGGCTATTACTGGAAATATTGTTGACGGTAATGACTGCAGGAATTTGTGTCTCACAATGTTGTCGCTAATACATATCCGTTTAGCTACGGATAGCATTTCGTGCAAATATGTCGACGGTCGTCCTGAAATAGTTGTAGCCGACATTAATTTTTCTAGAAGCTCCGGTTTTGTTTGTTCGTGAGCTTCTATCAGAGTCCGTTTTAATTCCTCGTAGTCTTGTGATGCGAGGGTAGCATTTGGTAGTTTACCCACTTCTTCGGCTGGTAACGACGATATTACTGTATAAAACTTTGTTTTCGACGATGTCACATTTCACAAGTGAAACTGGGCTTCTAATATCGTAAACCATCCATTTACAGCAGTTTCCATGAATTCAGGTGTCTTGATATTGACTTGATGAGTCGTTTCCTCTCCTGTCTGCACCATTTATCCTTTTATATGTATATATATATATTGTATATGATGTTGCTTTCTGTTCGTATGTCGTGGTCACCACTGTTGTGTTGCTTCGTTTTGGTATAATTAGAAGATAACACAAACTTGAATTAATGATGTTTATTTTTGGTATAAAACTTTAGGTTTTTACATCAAGTTACAACCTTTAAATTTTGTGTGGCTACAGGAGCAAACCAGCTAAATTCTCTTCACTATGGGATGCTAGTAGTAAACGAGCCTATCCCTTCTGGACTCTAGTCGTCAACTGACTAGCGAATCTCCTACACAAAACTACTGTCCTTAACTCCTACCTCTTACTCCTACTCTTACTCCTACTCCTACCAAAAGAAACGGTTCCTTATTTTGCCGCCCAATTTTGAATTCTTGGCGTCAGTGTGTCTATCTTTTTCTATTTTTAGAACACTCGCCATTTTATAAACTGTAACAACACTATTTACATTATTCGGACTATTATCTCATCTTTGTTTCCATTTGTACGACGTTTAATAATAGATCATTCTATTTGTCTATATTTCTGAGATGAGGTAGTATTTACAGTATTTACATTATTTGGACTATTGTCCTCATCTTGGTTGCCATTTGTACGACGTTTAATAATAGATCATTCTATTTGTCTATATTTCTGTGATGAGGTAGTATTTACAGTATTTACATTATTCGGGCTATTGTCCTCAACTTGGTTGCCATTTGTACGACGTTTAATAATAGATCATTCTATTTGTCTATATTTCTGAGATGAGGTAGTATTTACACTATTTACATTATTTGGACTATTGTCCTCATCTTGGTTGCCATTTGTACGACGTTTAATAATAGATCATTCTATTTGTCTATATTTCTGTGATGAGTTAGTATTTACAGTATTTACATTATTCGGGCTATTGTCCTCATCTTGGTTGCCATTTGTACGACGTTTAATAATAGATCATTCTATTTGTCTATATTTCTGAGATGAGGTAGTATTTACACTATTTACATTATTTTGACTATTGTCCTCATCTTGGTTGCCATTTGTACGACGTTTAATAATAGATCATTCTATTTGTCTATATTTCTGAGATGAGGTAGTATTTACACTATTTACATTATTCGGACTGTTGTCCTCACCTTGATTAACATTTGTACGACATTTCGGCCATTGTACATTCCGGCCTTTTTCAGGTACTAGGAAGGTTTACTGGATATTAGGTCTATAAGTCTCAAAAATTCAGTTGTTCTTGTTATGACATGCAATCGAGATTTTGCGCAAGGAATGAGAATGATATACCCCAGTGATTGTAATAAAGGATTTGGTTCGAAATTCAGATATATATATATACGAAATCTGTTACGAAATGGATTATCTCCGTTAAATTTATTTGTTTAAGAGTGCGACACCTCAAATCAATTGACGGCTGCCACTAGGGGACGCAGGTTCTAATCTTGTTGGAGAATGCATTTTTTATTAAGAAGATTTCTTAATTATTCAAGACGGGAAATATTAATAAAAATACTGTTCAATTATACAGACCCCCCCCACCACAAAAAAAGAAAACCCGCAAAAAACAGAGTATTTGATCAAATACAGGGTGTCCATAAAGTCCGTGTGCACTTTAAAAATCTATAACTTTATTTGTATTTGCAATATAAATAATTTGTAAAAAGGATTAGAAAAAAGTAAATCTATATTTTTTAAGGCTTTATTGAAATTTTTGAAGTTTCCACATGTCCTCCGTCATTAGCAGTACAAAGTGTAATACTATTTTGCAGTTCACGGAAAACATTTGCCAACTGATTTACATTAATGCCTGAAATCACATTAGCTTTCAAATCTTCTAATGAACTGTGTTTGGTTGCACACACAACTGTTTTCACATGTCTGTATGAAAACATCTAATGGAGTCAAATCTGGCGAACGTGGAGGCCAATAAAACGGTCCACCCCTCCCGATCCATCTGTTTAATTATCTAAAACTTGTTGCAAATTCTGTGGCAAAGAATTATTCAATAACTATACTTAAAACTAAGTACATTAACCTTTGTAACATTTTTACAGATTATTTCTATTAAAAATACAAATAAGGTTGTAAATTTTTTAAAGTGCACACGGACTTTATGGACAATCTGAAGTATTTATTAAAAATAATGTTTGAAAAATAAAATTAAAATATGTCGGAGTTTTTCTACTTGCGTAACAGATTTCGTAAAAGTTCGTAAATAAATTGTTTTTGTTTACTGCAATACATTAGGATACGAAAACAAAACTAAATTGGATTCTTCGAAAATTAGGAAAATGTGTAAAGACATTATTTTAGGCTTTGTTTGACTGTAAGTTCTTTCTTTGTGGTCGAACAGTCCACGTCAGATCAATTGAAGGTTTTCCTTAAGGGACGCTGGTTCGAATCTTGTCGAAGGGTGCATAGATTTCTTGATTATTCAGGCCAGTAGACATAAATAAACATACTGTTTAATTATTAAAAAAAAACAAAAACAGATTATCTACGCAAATACGAGTATCCATTAAAAATAATATATTTACGCACTC
Organism: Ascarosepion bandense; assembly: GCA_037127315.1. Taxonomy (NCBI): domain Eukaryota; kingdom Metazoa; phylum Mollusca; class Cephalopoda; order Sepiida; family Sepiidae; genus Ascarosepion; species Ascarosepion bandense. The sequence continues at coordinate 1,624,563 of JBBBDQ010000984.1, forward strand.
ACACCCTGATTGAGCACTCTGAAAGAATGGTAGACTTTGAAAAACAGTAGCTACTCTAGCATTTACGCATCGTTCATTCAGCAATAAATTAGAGCACTTTCAGCTAGTGGGCGTGTGTATAATAATAATGTACACGCTAAAATGTCTGCCTCCTTCTAACGATAGCCTACAGCTCAGAGGTAGAATCGCCGATGGACGCCAATTCGTTCGGGGTTCAATCCTGGGTAAAAAGCAATTGGATGTCTAACCGTACTGATGAGCTGTGATACAGCGAAACAGATCAGTCTTCGGATAACTATATATATATATATATACACACAGACGACTATTGAAGGGAGGGTGTGAGCATCATTCGCAGTCGACGAGAAGCAGGCATAATGCCAGAACAAATTCATTTCATTGAGAAACGCCGTGGTAAGTTTTTTTTTCTTTTCTTGTCAATGAAGTTGACATTATTATTTGGCGGGAATTGGTTGGGAGGGGCAAAATGTTGGGTGGACATTCTTTTAGCTTGTTTCAGAAATTTAGCTGACTGCCACCCTACGTCACCGTCTGTGGGTGTGGAAATTCACCAATTAATTGTCTTCGGTTCCAGTCAGAGGACATCGACCAAGTAACGAAAAACGTTCGAAATGAAACGAAAAATGGACGGACAGGGCCGGTTCAAGAGTCTCGTGCCCCACCGCCGAATTTATGATACGGGACCCCCTCCATTCTACTCCATCTTAATTTTCATAAAGTAGTATTCACATAAAAATACAAATTTTATTGTAAATTAATTATGTACAATTATGGATCATTAGCAGTATAGCCCGGCGTTGCTCGGGTGTAATGAAAGCTTTAAAACTAATCCATGGTCCTGGAGCTCAGACTCTTTGGACGTTGGCACGAAAGACTAAAAAGCAATAGTTGTTTCCAGTTAAAACGAAACCGTAGACTGAAAGAAAAATGAATGGATGTAAGTCAAATTTTCATTTCCTGGTATCGATATCAAATAAGTTTTTTTTTTGAAGGCTAAATAAGTCCTCTGAGTAAATGGTATCATGGCTGAGACTAAGAACTACAATTATACCTACTTAGAGCCAAACCCGAAGCAAAAACTAAGATAAAAGGCTGAAAAAATACAGACATACATGCAGATAAACAAACACACACACACAAACATATATATATATATATATATATATATATATATATATATATATTAGCGATTTTCTGCACTATTGTAAGAATTGCAACCTTGAAACTTTTGAATACCGTTTCTTATGTCTTTGTGTATGAGTTTATCAAATTTGATTAAAATCGGACCACTCCTATATCCCGATTTTTTCGATTATCGATTTTCGATATTTATCAGGGGTACCTCGACACAAAACCTAGCTAAGAACACTCGCAGACGCTTATAGTACAACTGTGTAAATTTTCAAGAAAATATGTTCAGCCGTTTCGGAGTCTATAGGTAACGGACACACACACACACACACACACACACACAAAATTCCATTTGTAAATAAGTTTAGATACGTAATATAGCCGAACAATTCAATCAGAAGAAAATTAAAAATGCATGAAACGTATCTAAATACAAATTAGAGACCTGTCATAATAGATCATTCTATTGAAGCCGTAGGGAGATGATTCATGTTTCTTCGATTCGGCCTTGTGTCATACTTAACCGAACTTCCTACAGTGGTTGTCGCTAGGATGAAATGTGTGGAATAGTGTAAGAATAAAATATACATCAGCCACGTCAGGCCGGCTGGCCGTCTGTCTAATGTGACGCTACTTCTCGTTGACGGTCGTGACGATCCCAGATGTGACACTGCCACCCGGCTAACTGAAATTTTCTCGTCGAGTCTCTATTTTTATAACCCTTTTCAATCCTCTCTGGGGATCCAGCCGGCTCGAAGCCTTCGGCCAATGAAATCGTTTTTCGCCCATTCGATTTGCGGAAGGGGTTATCTCGACGAATGAGATATTGCCAGCTCACATTATATTCAGATTTTTCCAATTTCTCACAGGCTTCTGTTCCCAGAAATGCCTGTTGAGGGACTTTAAGCAATGGCAACCTACTGCGGGATAATCTTCTGCCCAGTCAGTCATGTTTCTTTCGAGACATGATCGCCCAAGCGTGTATCACGTATGGCACTTAACTGACTGATTCAGAGCAAATTTTCGGAAAAATGGTCCCGTAATAAAAAAAGAATTACATGATTTACATTCCCCAATGAATCCTGCATTTAACTAATAAATAAAAAATGACATAGATGATGTATTTCTCGAAGTTTTATGCAATTAATTGAAGCGAGGTAGGGTAACATGTAAAAAAAATTACCAGGGTTTTCTAAAATAATAATTGCATAAATAAATTCATTCATTGTGAATAAGTCCTGAAAGTTTCATTAAATTTAAACAATTATTTGATTTTTGCAAGAATTTTCAAATTAATGTGTCTTACAACGCCAAAAAAAAAAAAAACAAAAAAAAAAAACGACTGACGTAATATTACGATTTGCTTAATAGTAAAAACAGCGTGAATCGTTGACGGAAAACAAGAAAGAAACTTTTAGGACAGATTGGGTTCTATAGCCTTGGCTGGCAACCAGTCTACCGCAGAAAGTAATGGCAACCTACTGCGGGATAATCTTCTGCCCAGTCAGTCATGTCACTTTCGAGACATGATTGTCCAAGAGTGTATCACGTATGACACTGAAGTGACTGACTGAATATAATAGTTGAAAACATGATTAAGGCTTCTACTGGTCATAAAGTGAGGGATCGGTTTTCTATTGTTACGAAGTAAGAATCTGATCCCCCACTAATTACTTCTTAATAATATAATATATCTCTTCTCCCTCTAGCTATGTGTCAAATAACAGGATAGATTGGGTTGTATAGCCTTGGCTGGCAACCAGTCTACCGCAGAAAGTAATGGCAACCTACTGCGGGATAATCTTCTGCCCAGTCACTCATGTCTTTTCCGAGACATGATCGCCCGAAACGTGTATCACGTATGGCAATTAACTAACTCTTTGGTGTGAATTAATAAAAAGATCCTTGTACTTATGCAATTATTCAACTTCTCCATAAAGATAGAATCTGGTTTTCAAAATGATTTTTACGTTTATTACTGTGTTCACTTTGAGTGTGTAGATAAAGAAAGGCTTAAAACAACGACAGGTGGAAACGGTATGGGTTTCAGATGAAGCTGGCAAATGTAACATATTTCATCTTTGGTTGGTATCAGGTTTCCCAGAAAGGTTAAAGAGATGTTTTTCTAAAAACCTTGATAGATGGAGCTTGGTTGGGAAGGATTGACACATGAAAGGTGGAATCTCTCGGGTAAACACTGATTAAAAAAGAAAGAAAGGAAAATGCAGACGCAGAAGGTTAATGATAAAAGTGACGGGGGAAAAAATGGACGACACAGGCGGAGGCGGGAAATGTACAGGAATTGTTAAAAGCAGTCAAAATGATGATGCATGAATAACAGATGTTAAATTAGATAGATAGATAGATAGATAGATAGATAGATAGATAGATAGATATGAACAGAATGAGATAGATAGATAGATAGATAGATAGATAGATAGATAGATAGATAGATATGAACTGACTGAAATAGATAGATAGATAGATAGATAGATAGATATGAACTGACTGAAATAGATAGATAGATAGATAGATAGATAGATAGATATGAACAGACTGAAATAGATAGATAGATAGATAGATAGATAGATAGATAGATAGATAGATAGATAGATAGACAGACTGAAATAGATAGATAGATAGATAGATAGATAGATAGATAGATAGATAGATAGATATGAACAGAATGAAATAGATAGATAGATAGATAGATAGATAGATAGATAGATAGATAGATAGATAGATAGATAGATAGAACAGACTGAAATAGATAGATAGATAGATAGATAGATAGATAGATAGATAGATATGAACAGACTGAAATAGATAGATAGATAGATAGATAGATAGATAGATAGATAGATAGATAGATAGATAGATGTGAATAGGCTGGAATATCTGCGATGCAATCGGTCCTGACTTGGCATCTCGTCTTCAATATTTTTCTCACTGACATGACGTGGCTTCCCTCTATTTTTTCTGCAAATCTTTTCAGGGCTTTTTTTTCCCTGATGCCCCAACCACATGAATTTAATTGAGCTATTGGATTGGTTTTCAGTTCTCACCCTTTTACTCTTTAAATAGTTAAATGTAACCGACACTTCTACTCCAATAGTTTCTTTTCTCGCAATTCCTGTTCTTGAAACAGGGTTCTTTTACGAACACGCGACTGGAATGTTTTAACAACTGAAAAATTTCAAGGAGGATTTATTGAAGAATATTAAAACACTTTCATCCATGTTTGTATGATCCTATGTATGATTACATCTGGACATAATTTTACATCTTTCATTTAGTAATTAATTAATTTTTTTTTAAAGTAAAATGCCCACTTAACAGACTTAGTAAAACAGAAGGGCTTATTTACAAAACAGAGTTACATGACATGGACAAAGAAAAACGTATTTGGGGTCTAGTAAAGACATGTTTTAAAATATATAGTATAATCATAAGTCTACATTTAAACTGGAAAACCTCAAAAATTGTTCCAAACTGGGTAGACATGTGTGGAAATTAAAACTGAAAAATTGAAAAGGACCTGATATATTATGGAGTATAGTATTAAGAGGTAGAAGATGTGGAGAGCCATGATCACATATGTCCTGAGGGGACGGTACATAAAGTGATCGTTTTTCATGAGTCTTAGGACCAGAAAAGGAAAACCTGCAAGTAATCTCTAGCCATCCCCCCACAACGAAGAGAATCTCGCGTTCAACGTTGTTAACAGGACGGCCGGCCATTAATGAAGGAAAATGAAAAGGAGACAATATTTGGTTATAATATCTAAAATGAGATCGCGTGAAATGAATCTCATCAATAAATATTCGAAAATGACAGTAAAAACACCCATTCACCCCAAAGTTATAGAAAAACCTACAGGTGCATGCCGGGATTACAGGAAGAGATAGATAGATAGATAGATAGATAGATAGATAGATAGATAGATAGATAGATAGATATGAACAGACTGAAATAGATAGATAGATAGATAGATAGATAGATAGATAGATAGATAGATATGAACAGACTGAAATAGATAGATAGATAGATAGATAGATAGATAGATAGATAGATAGATAGATAGATAGATATGAACAGACTGAGATAGATAGATAGATAGATAGATAGATATGAACAGACTGAGATAGATAGATAGATAGATAGATAGATAGATAGATAGATAGATGGATGATAGATAGATATGAACAGACTGAGATAGATAGATAGATAGATAGATAGATAGATAGATATGAACAGATTGAGATAGATAGATAGATAGATAGATAGATAGATATGAACAGACTGAGATAGATAGATAGATAGATAGATAGATATGAACAGACTGAGATAGATAGATAGATAGATATGAACAGACTGAGATAGATAGATAGATAGATAGATAGATAGATAGATAGATAGATATGAACAGACTGAGATAGATAGATAGATAGATAGATAGATAGATAGATAGATAGATAGATATGAACAGACTGATAGATAGATAGATAGATATGAACAGACTGAGATAGATAGATAGATAGATAGATAGATAGATAGATAGATATGAACAGACTGAGATAGATAGATAGATAGATAGATAGATAGATAGATAGATAGATATGAACAGACTGGCAACTCGACAGCACTCACTTTCTCACCGACGGGATGTGGCTTCCCTCTGTCTCTTCTACAAATATTTCACGGTTTCTACTCTGACGAGCTTAACTCCCTGGTTCCCCACCTTCTGAGCGAATTTACTCGAGTAACTTGACTGGCAACAAGACCCCACCCTTTTACAGTCAAAACAACGAAATGCAGCCGTCACATTTGCTCTAACAGGTTCGCCTGTGGAATTCCCTTCCGTATACTTGCTTCCCTGATAGCTACAATCTCCAAAAGTTTAAATGCAACGTCAATTGCCATCTCTTCTTACCTTGACTCCCATATTTCTCTTATCTTTGCTCCGACACCCCCTGTATCTTGTTCTTCTCCCTTTCACTCTACTCTCACGCAACTCTCTTCACACCAGTATTCCCATCCTTCTCTCACCCATTCTCTGACACCCCCTGTAACCGGTGCCTCCTACTCTTCCCTTTCCTCCCATGTAACTCCTTGCTTAAGTTGCTACCTGTTAAGCGTGACAAAAAAAAAAAAAAATTTTTAATTTAAAATCTGAAATTATATTTGTTCATGTTTTTTAGGACTGACAAGATAGATACATGAGTGACATTTTCTGCAATTAAAAAAAAAAGGCATGAACCAATCTGTTTGCAAAGGAATTAAAAGGCACAGATTCTACTCACTCTGCTGCTGAATCCAGTGGAGGTGATAAGTGAATGCAAGGGTGTGGTGGATGCTGGAGAAATGCCAGCATTTATCCTCTGGAAAGGAGACATGATTTCCGTCCACGAACTTGTACTGGTTGAGCGATTCTGAAGATCAGCTTTGGACGGAACAGAAGCTGGTTAAATAAAAAAGAAACAAAAAAAAAAAAAAAAAGAAACAAAAAGGTCAATCAAGTGCAATTGCTATGATAAAACAAACACCTTTGGTAATAATCCCCAATGCCTAATAGTATTGGTCATACCAAGCAGGCATGAATCACAAGTTACCGCTTCTTTCAAACATTGGGTGGGGGACACAACAAAATAAACCTAAGTAACAATTAATCTATCTTCCTTAAATTTCAAGTGTATACAAAACACAGCTAGTCTCAGAGTTAAATCGCACACAAACATTTAATTTACGATAAACACAAAATGATATATATATATACAAAATTTACATTTTTTTTGCATTCAAAACAAAAACGTAGAGTTTACTACTGGCAGGCGAAGTGTTACGAAGGAAAAGGTAGGTGTCTTATATCTTTACCCGGTTAAGACAGCAAAGAAGTTTAAATGCTATACTTTTGGGAAATCCTCAAATGTGTACATAAAGAATAATTATTAGTTTGGTCAATGAAAGAGTCAAAAAATATCTATCTATCTACCCATATAGTTCCATGAGGTTCTCGTTCAGATTTGAATTGGTCGGCAACTTTTCCTAGAGATTCTTTCGGCTGTAGTTGATAATGTCAGCAAATCCTTTTAACAACTGACGAGTTTCTTCCTCAAAACTATTTCTATAGGGGCTAACACATAATTTACATATTCTAGAATCCTTTAGAATTCTCTAGATTTTACTCGAATTTTCTCGGACATTCTGACATCTTCCAAACGTTCTATTTCTAATTTGCTTATTTTTACGACTACTTCATGAATTAAAACTCTTTTGTAATAACAAGTAGGACTCAAACGAATCCCTTACTACAACTTTTTAGACATTATTAATATTATTTTTATATATAAATGCATCCTCGTAACACGCACTAGTGGCAGAACTGCCTTGCTTGGGGTAAAAAAACAAACAAACAAAAAAAAAAAAAAACTCAAAAAACCCAAAACAAAACAAAAAACAAAAATAAACAAACTTAAAAAATATCACTTAACAGCTCCGAATTAATACAGAATTTTAAAAGATTTACAACATTATAAATTATTCGAATTCAATTAAAAAAAAAATGAAAACAAATGTTGTAAAAATTCATTGTTCACGAAATTTTTTTTTCTTAAAATACATTTTATTTTTAAAATCTGTTAAAAGATTTTCTAATTAAATAACGTCTTATGGCATTTTTTTAAATTTTAAGCTTCAGAGTAGGTTTTAACTGGGGGTCCTGTTAAACAAAAAAACAAAATAAAAAATAAAAACAATTTTAATTCTGCAAGATGACATATATATAGG
>JBBBDQ010000984.1:1640000-1647500 GCA_037127315.1 Ascarosepion bandense
TAACCAAACAGTCTCTTGTAAAATATCTCTATTCACCCCTGTCAAGGTGATAATGTTGCTAAGCTGAAAGAGAACGAAAAAAAAAAAAATTTAAAAAGAACTGGAAATCTAATTCTAAAGAGGAAACAAGGGATACACATATACTTTTTTCAAAAACCCGGGAAGGAGTGTGAACCGGGTTTGTCATAGCTCTCCACAACTTAGCTGCCAAGCAATATTTGTCTTCTTATTATTTCTCCTAATCTCGGTTCTGTCTTAAAATTTGTTAGATTGATCATGACTCTCCCTAACTTCCTATCCTTTGTAGCTCTAAACTATATTTGTCTCCTTACTATCCATCCTAGTCCCTGTTCTTCCATCCATTTACATAAACTCGTTATATAGATCAATCATGGCTCTCCACAACTTCCTATCCTTTGTAACTCTAAGCTACATTTGTCTCCTTACAATCCATCCTAGTCCCTGTTCTTCCATCCATTTACATAAACTCGTTATATAGATCAATCATGGCTCTCCACAACTTCCTATCCTTTGTAACTCTAAGCTACATTTGTCTCCTTACAATCCATCCTAGTCCCTGTTCTTCCATCCATTTACATAAACTCGTTATATAGATCAATCATGGCTCTCCACAACTTCCTATCCTTTGTAACTCTAAGCTGCATTTGTCTCCTTAAAATCTATCCTAGTCCCTGTTCTTCTATCCATTTACATAAGCTTGTTATGATGTTTGATCATGGCTCTCCACAACTTCCTCTCCTTTGTCCCTCATTGAGTTGATTACTTGCACATTTTTAAAACGTATTCATTAATTTTTAATTATTTCGTTTATTCTTTCGAATAATTTTCGTCTTTCTCTTTCTCCTTACATATAAATGTGTGTGTGTGTGTGTGTGTGTGTGTGTGTGTGTGTGTGTGTGTGTGTGTGTGTGTGTTGGGTTTTGTTTCATTAAGATATAGCAAAACGTAGAAAGTTGCTCTGTTAAAAAAAAATCAATTCCGCTTCTCGCGTCTACCATTCTATAGAAGACGATGACGCTAGCAATCCAGTTTAGGAATTTCTAAATTGACCCAATCAAGCTCTCACAGACACTGGATTCGTGCTCCAAATTTTCCCCTCCCTCGGAATGGTCACATTTTTGGCACCGTCTAGCGAAATGCCGACAGACAGTTGGATACTGTTGCGAGTAACGCTGTAGACTCCTAGAAAGAACGCAAAATTTTAGCCTCGCGATCAATAAATTGATGCATGGATTGATAAGCAAGCAGGCAGTATGAGAAGAAGCATTAGGATGTGGATCGGAAAATTTATGCAGGCAGACGAAAAGATGTCTGTTGCAAAGTATGAAAGACCAGATATACAATAGCATGTATGGAAGCCAATAATATCCTATTTTTACTTATACAAGTCATCATAACTCTACCTTACATAAGCATTCCAATACAGTAAATGCATAAATAAAAAAAATAAAAAAAATAAAAATAAAGGCTGTATATTTAGGGATTCCTGATAAAATCAAAAGAATAATTTGCAATATTATTGGTCCTTACCTGCGTCTCCCACCGTCGTAATGTAGCTTCCCTGTGCCTATGGTTCGGTGCTTCTACTATGTATTTAGAGATTCTTGATAGAATCCAAAGAAAAAATCGATTATTGGTCCTGACCTGACATCTCGGCATTAGTAATTTTCTCCTCGCCATAACGTAGCCTCCCTCTGCCTTTTCTATAAATAATTTTGTATTAACTGTTCGGATGAGCTCTTCGCTATGGTATCTAAACTTTATGAATTTAAACGCAGTACTAGATTGGCGGCAAGGTCTCAGCACAGGACTTCTAATAATATGAGAAGAAGAAAACATAATTAAGGAGAGAGAACAATAAAAGAACAGGAATTAAGAAGACAGAAGATAACGATTGACATTGCATTTAAATTTTTGAAGATCAAAGTTGATTGGAATGCAAGAAGCCGGAAGAGAGTTCCACAAGCGAGAGAAGAAACTGTTAGCATAGGACTTATAATAATATGAGAAGAAGAAAACATAATTAAGGAGAGAGAACAATAAAAGAACAGGAATTAAGAAGACAGAAGATAATGATTGACATTGCATTTAAATTTTTGAAGATCAAAGTTGAGTGGAAAGCAAGAAGCCGGAAGAGAGTTCCACAAGTGAGAGAAGAAACTGTTAGCATAGGACTTATAATAATATGAGAAGAAGAAAACATAATTAAGGAGAGAGAACAATAAAAGAACAGGAATTAAGAAGACAGAAGATAACGATTGACATTGCATTTAAATTTTTGAAGATCAAAGTTGAGTGGAAAGCAAGAAGCCGGAAGAGAGTTCCACAAGTGAGAGAAGAAACTGTTAGCATAGGACTTATAATAATATGAGAAGAAGAAAACATAATTAAGGAGAGAGAACAATAAAAGAAGAGGAATCAAGAAGACAGAAGATACCGATTGACATTGCATTATAATTTTTTTGTGCGGCAACACACGTTTCCTTTCCCTTCGAAACACAAGAGGCAAGTAAGTACTTCTGAGACACAGACGGAAGATTCGATTGAACTGTTCAAAACTTCGACTTTGTTTATTTATTTATTCTTCTGTGACGTAGCTTCTTAATACATTTATTGATTCTTGTTTGTTTGAGTCTCATCTTCTATGTCCCTTTTTCCTTGGATTCACATATGTTCGCCAAATATTGCTCGCTGAACAAATGTGTCAGGAGGCATGAAATTACAATACTTTACATTCCTACAACAGGTTCTCTTTCTGTATCTGATGATGCTGAAATATCATTTACTTTGGTTTAGTGGACGAGACAGACGAACGACACAAAAGAAAATAAAGCTGGTGAGTATTAACTGATACGAGTTATCTCCCCTAACTGATACGAGTTATCTCCCCTAAGTGGGAAAAAGCGAAATGAGAATGTAGATAACGTTTGCACCATCGATTTTAGAAACTGCAAAATTGATTTTTTTTCCTCTGGGGAATTAGTATATAACCATGTCACATGACAAAGAGGAAAAATAATAGACCAATCAAATCGTTACATTTTGATGCTGAAAAGTCCTAAGTCTTGAGACTGTCACAAGTAATATAAACAGCGATCGTCAACGAGAAATTCAGTAGATAAACTCGCTTGCACCAGATCATGTTTTCATCGACTGGCAAGTTCAAAGGAACTGTCTTCAATCGTCTACTCACTTCCTCTCCATAGGTTCCCAAACCAAACATCCATTACCCGCAAAATATGGGCTCATTAACCCACTGGGGTAATTTACCCCGGGGTTGGGAACCATGGCAACCAAAGCCACAGGTATGAACGGACTCCCCTACTGTGCATGTTAACCATTCTCCTTTTCTGTGTATGTCAATCCAGTTTCAGTCGTTTTATCCCCAGTCTTCATCAGGTGTATATTGATTCAGGTGACGTATTTATTTCTACTAGCGAAACCTAGATAGTTATGATTTTCAGAAAAAAATTTACTTTGTCATGCTACAAATGATATAAACGTCTTCAAACATAAAGGTATTGGATAATAAAATAACGATAACACAGAGAGTAATTTTATTAAAATATCTATAAAAGTAATGTCCATAGAAGCTACTTTACTGTAATCTTATATTATAGTAAGCGGCGTATGCACAGACCATAACCAAAATACTGTACGCAATTTTGTGAGAGATTTTGAAAGAGAAAATGCTTTTTTTATTACTGAAAAATCATGGCTCCTGTGTCCATTGTAAACAGAAAAGACCAATTGAGTAATGGCCAAGGGTGTAGAGGCCAGAAATCTTTTTATTAGGTCGCAGGATACGACAACAAACCTACCTATTTTTACTATATTGTACAGTACACACGCATATACACACACAGTTACTGCTATAACCACCAGCTTAAGCTGCTACTGCTACGGTAATGCTATAGGCTCTCTCCTCCTACTCTTTTACTCTTTACTAACTTTCCGTTTGACAAAGGTGAGAGAAATTCTGAGGAGATTATAAAAAGATAGAGGGGAAGGAAAAGCTCGTGTAGAGAGTAAGTGTGTTATCTTTCTTCAGTGGCGTAACGGACGGAGGAACTAAGTAACTAAGGAAGGAACAAGTAGAATTATTATATGATTCCGTTCGGCAAAGGTGAGGGAAAGGCTGAGGAGAGTAGCGTTTATAGATTATAAATAGATAGAGGGGAAGGAAAAGCTCGTATAGAGAGTAAGTGTGTTATCTTTCTTCAGTGGCGTAACGGACGGAGGAACTAAGTAACTAAGGAAGGAACAAGCAGAATTATTATATGATGTTAATTCTACAAAGATGGTCCTCATAGTCTGGAATATACGCCGTTTTCCTTCAAGCGTCTAGTTCTTCCGCGTTCTTCTTTGTCCAGTAATTTTACTTCATTCCACTGGGACTGATGTTTAGCATTCCCCCCACCATACATGATCAGCCATGTCCGATTTCACCGTCTCACCCCAGTTTCATTACGACGAGGGTTGAATTTTGACTAAACATTATACTCCGAGATAGATGGGTTCCTACCTAAACTAAAATTATTAAATTTCATTTAATGTTTGCCGTTTCAGGCTTTTTTAATCTATGGTTCGGGGTAAAATTTTATTCAAAATTCAACGCAAATTGAAACTAGGAGTGTGTGTTGTTTGTGTGATATTTTTTAACTCACCATTTTTACAGTGTCAGCGTAAAAAAAATGTTTTCACACCTTTTCTTTGGATTACTCGCCATAAAACCAGTAGAGTATATAATTTTTCATGTGATCTTATATATTTTTTTTTCAATTCAGGACAAATTATATAAACATTGACCAAATATTTGTTTTTTTCCGAGCGCTTTCGGCTGTACCTTTAGCCATTATTAAGGCAAAAAAGAAAAGAAAAGAAAAAGTTAGATTGCTGCTCAAATACACAATATCAGCTGATCACGCGACCTGGGTTTCTACCTTTTAGTATCGTCAGGCGTTGTATATTCATTGTTTATCCAACGCTTTTTTGAATGCAAAACAGGAAGTTTAATAGCAGGAAGTTTAGAAAGCATAACAGGAAGTTTAAAATAAGGGAGAGGTTATTCAAGAGTAGCAAAATAGTATTGTAAACACTTTTATCCGGTTTTGTACGAGACCAAAATTTATTTTTTAAGGTGTATTCATCTTGACATTATATCGGATCTTTCATTTAGCAATCTTTCTCGTTCTGAAAATGATAATATTGCCAACTTCTCTTCTTAACACAATCTGCAAACATCACCACCGTTGCAAGATACGGCCGTTTTTAATATCCTCCAACTTACATAAGAATCTTTGTCATTTTTTTCTTTTAATTTCTATACATTTGGCGAGTTTGGGATAATTTTAAACGTTTTCCAGATTGAATGTTGAGATATGATTGTACCAACGTTTTTCAAAATTTCCCTAAGTACATCCTTCAGATATATTTTCCCTGTCCATTTGTATCTAGAAAATCTTTGTAAATAACTCCTTCGGCTTTTTTAATTCCGTCAAATGAACATTTGTTTTTATCTCTGCAGACACTGGAACAAGGAACGCCATATTCATGATTAGGATGCTCTCTGAAAGGGCATTACAAATGAAGAAAGACTTGTACCTATGCTTCATTGATTACGCGAAAGCATTCGACAAAATACGACACAAAGAATTGATGGAAATGCTAGGCAACCTCGACATTTTCGGCAAAGAAATAAGAATAATCAAGAATCTCTACTGGCAGCAAACGGCCTGCATACGGACAGGTAATGACCTCAGTAGATACACAAAGATAGAAAAAGGCGTAAGACAAGGATGTGTCTTTTCACCGGATTTGTTCAACCTATACAGCGAGAATATTTTGAGGACCCTAGATGACACACTAGGATTTGTTATTGGAGGCCACAACCTGAACAACATAAGATATGCGGACGATACAGTACTGATTGCGGACACGAAAGGAAACTGCAAGATCTCATACAGAAAGTAGCAGTGGAGAGTGACAAGAAAGGACTACAAATAAACTTTAAGAAAACTGAGTGCATGGTCATCAGCAAAAGATACAACCCAAAATGCCAAATACAGGTAGGGAATAACAGAATCAAACAAGTCCAAGAATTTAAGTACCTAGGAAGTGTTCTAACAGGAGATGGAAAGTGCGACACGGAGATCCGAAGGCGAATTGGCATGGCAAAGGACGCGTTCCAGAAGATGAGCAAAATACTAACACACAGGAAAATCTCAATAGAAACGAAGAAAAGAGTGCTAGACTGCTACGTGATGTCAGTTCTTCAATACGGCTGTGAATGCTGGACAATATCATCGAAAATGAGGACAAAACTGGAAGCGGTCGAAATGTGGTTCTACAGAAGGATGCTACGGATATCGTGGACTGAGCATACAAGCAACGACGAGGTGTTAGAAAGAATGGCAACAAAAGGAAATTGATGCTGAGCATCAGGAAGAGACAACTGAAGTTCCTAGGACATGCAATGAGGAAGGAGAGCCTGGAGAACCTGATACTGACTGGTCAGATAGAAGGAAGGAGAGACAAAGGAAGGCAGCGGATAGCATATTTGCAGGGCCTGATCAGGTGGATGACGGAACGGGGGTTGCCAGGAGCAACAGGAGCAAACATACTAAGAGCCACAAGGGATAGGGAGACGTGGAGATTCATGATCGCCTACGTCCTGAAGGGACAGGGCACATAGAAGAAGAAGAAGTCTCATTCTTCATTAACGATATTTTGCTACAAGTTATTTTTTTTAATTCTTGGTATTTTGTCACTTTATGTCATTTTCTAAATTGCAGGTGCAGCTGTAATTTAATTTAACTGCATTTTTATTGAATATTTTGTGCAATTCTGAGTTTTTAGTATATTGTTTATTCATCATTTCGAAAAATAGTTTCCCTATTTTGGATTTTACTATTAAATTAAAAAGTGGGTCGAACCAAGTAATATTTCGTTTTCGCGAACTATTCTTCATTTTCTTATTTAGTTGAAGTTTATATTCTAATTTATTTTAGGTGAAGACGACCCAAGGTTTTACTATTTTGAGTACCCCGGCATTTATTTTATTATAAACAGCTTCTTATGCTCAATATAATAAATATTTTAGAGATTAATATAATTATATAGTTATGAATTAATTGTATATTGCGTCACGGAAATTTCTGTGTTTCAAGATAAATTCTCTTCATCAGGCAACATCCAACATTGCCTGATGAAGAGAGTCTATTTCGAAACAGAAATTTCCGTGTCGCAATGTACAATTAATTCATAATATTATTTAAACTTATTTATAAATGGAACTTTGTCTCTGTGTGTGTATGTGTGTGTGTGTGTGTCTGTGTGTGTCTGTGTGTGTGTGTGTCCGTTACCTATAGACTCCGAAACGGCTGAACCGATTTTCTTGAAAATTTACACAGTTGTACTATAAGCGTCTGCTAGTTTTCTTAGCTAGGTTTTGTGTCGAGGTACTCCTGATAAATATCG